>CAXKVW010000938.1:0-22119 GCA_964058825.1 Carex arenaria
AATATTATATTACATTAATATTTAAACTAATATTATATTACATTTAATATTTAAACTAATATTATATTATATTTAATCTAATATTATATTATATTTAATCTAATATTTTATTTAATACTAATCTAATTTTTAAATTAATATTATATTACATTAATATTTAAACTAATATTATATTATATTTAAGCTAATATTATATTATATTTAATCTAATATTTTATTAATACTAATCTAATATTTAAAATAATATTATATTACATTCAATATTTAAACGAATATTATATTACATTAATCTAATATTTTATTTAATACTAATCTAATATTTAAAATAATATTATATTACATTTAATAATTAAATTAATATTACATTGTATTATATTTAAACTAATATTTTATTCAATAGTAATCTAATATTTAAAATAATATTATATCACATTTAATCTAATATTTTATTTAATACTAATCTAATTTTTAAATTAATATTATATTACATTAATATTTAAACTAATATTATATTACATTTAATATTTAAAATAATATTATATTACATTTAATATTTAAAATAATATTATATTACATTTAATATTTAAACTAATATTATATTATATTTAATCTAAAATTATATTATATTTAATCTAATATTTTATTAATACTAATCTAATATTTAAAATAATATTATATTATATTTAATATTTAAACTAATATTATATTATATTTAATATTTAAACTAATATTATAATATTTTATTTAATACTAATCTAATATTTAAAATAATATTATATTACATTTAATATTTGAATTAATATTATATTGTATTATATTTAATCTTACATATAAATTATTAAACAGTAGCTATTCCCTCCAAACTCTATTCCAAATATGCAATCCAAACAACTTTTTCACTGTTCTGAATAGCACTGTTCTTAAACAGTAGCTATTCTTATTTACTATTCTAAACAGTAGCTATTCTAGCTATTCTTGAGTGCATCCAAACGTACCCTAAATGTTTTAGAAATAAAAACACATAACAAATATATTATCTAGGCAGAACAAGTAATTGCTACTCACTATTTTTTAAAATGATAGTTCTTTTAGAGATGCGTGAAATTGAGTCAACAACTAAACCATGAACATTTAATGCATGACAAAAAAAAGGTTATATTGACAAATTTAAATGTCCCTTTCATCAGTCATGCACTAGCATATAACTCTTATATTTTTTTTTTCATGCTCAAATCTCAATACAAATAAACGGTTAGATTTGAAATAACATGATCCTATTATCCCATTTGTGATCCTGTTATCCCATTTGGATAACAACAGAGTCGGATCCCATGCACTCATGCATAGTGATAGTAAAATGGGTCTGGATCTTCTAAGGTAAATCAATTTTGAGTTTGGATCCGGACCGATCAGAATTCGGCCCTAATCTGATCCTAGTTAGAATCTACGGAGCACCTTTAATATTTGTTCAGATTTTAATCGGACAGTCCAAATAAAAACTCAAAATTTGAGTTACCTGAGATGATCCAAATTCCAGTAAGTAATTTTTATCTATGACATTGGTTGACATCTGAAAGTATTAATATCAAGTATTACAGGTATTTATACCTATACACTGAAGTATTTATACTTATGTGGTCAACTATTTTTATTAGAGAAAGGTTGACGCAGGGACGGACGATTAGAAAATGTTGGTGCAGGATGCGAGGTTCGCACTACTTCATTAGAGGAATGTTGACGCAGAGACCATTGAGGAACTGAAAAAAGAGTGGTCATATTAAGTTACGCATGCAAATATTAATATGTTATTGTTTAAGTATTTATACCTATTAAGGTTGACGCGAGATCAAGTGCAACAATTAAAAAAATGAGGACTATATAATTAATGAGGATCAAAATATAACTTTCTATATTTGTGGCTGCGGATATAGAAGTGTGGAGATTCATATGTTTATTCATTTATCTTAGCTGTTATTCTCCAGCGGAAAGTTTTTTTTTTCTCTCTCTTGCCAAATTAGATTGTGCTTTACATAGGATACTTGTACATGGAATCTTTTTTTTTTTTTTGAAATCCCGATAGCAGCTATCAGGTATAGTTGTACATGGAATCTACATTCCACTTGGCATTATGTAATCGGATTGGTCGGACATGAATGGGGAATAGGAAATTTCATGTGAACATAAATCTTATATCTTAATAAGTATATATTTTTTTTCAAAATTTTTGGAAAAAAAAATCTTAGTAAGTAAAAATCAAACATTTTTTTTTTTCAATATTTTTGAAAAAATATAGAGGAGCAATGTAATCAATACGAAAAGAAGTTCTTCAATCAATTATATCTATTGTTCCCTAATTGTTTTCAAGAGGATTCCAATGTTCTATTGAGGCCTGTTTTGTACTTTCCATGTTTATTTTGTTTCCCCGGTTTCCCATCAAAAAGAACAACATAGAGAAGTGTGATATTACAAAACAAAAACTTTCTCTTTTACTTTCCATTGTTCCTAAAAAGTGGTTGGCCATTGAGCCCTGAGGCCTACTACTTGTTTCTTCTAATAGTAGACATCTATAGTAGCTGATGAGACTCCATCATACTTGTGAATTTTAGGTGTTCCCCAAATCACTAATGAGCTTTCTTATGACACTCCAATTTGAATTCAGATCCAGTCAGGTATGAGATCTCATCATTTACTTCAATATGGTACAAATTTTAAAGATCTTTGTACATCTAAGACTGGCTTGAAAAATAATAAGTTGCTCGACTGGAATTAACTCAGATACGTGAGGTACCGAGGAATTAATACTCCTAATTTGAATGCTCTTTCATTTCAGATGGAATTTTTTAATTACCTATAGACCATGTCATGCTTATCATGACCAAGTACCATGAATTCATATAAACAAACAAAATGAAAACTCGATTTGACAAGATGATACTGGTACAAATCAACAGTTTTTTTTAATCTCCTACAGTAAATCTAATGTGATAAGATTCTTTTTTAGTTAATTGAGGACAAAAAAATTAATAATGTAGAAAGACATACTTAAATACATTAATTAAGATACCATTCTATTTTATTTTCAGTTTAGAAAAAAAAAGTTTTAAAATTCTTTTTCTTTTGCTACTAATTTTTTTAGAGTTTGAGCTCCTTGGTATCAAATAAGGTTTCTTCTTGGATAGATTAATTTAACTTTTAACTTGTTTCAAAAAGAAAAAATAAACGTTTATAATTTTTTTTAAATTTTCTTTGAGCACTGAAAACCAGCATTTGATTTAGCAATAAAGGCAATGCTTTCCGTGTGAGAGGTCGTAATTTCAAAACCCAGATGGAGAAATCTCTTGTGGATATTAAATAGTTGGGTGGCTTGACCTCCATTCTTTATTTATATATTTTTTTTATTTGAGCACATTATGTATGATTAAGTGGATAATTGATTAATATTTAATTGCTGCAGCTGTTCATATTTTCTTCAAGTGCTGTTATGTCGAGGTATTTTGGAAGAGGCTGCACATTCTGTTAGGATATGACATTCTACACAGGGGCAGTCTGTGCAAGCCACAATTCTAAGATCATGACAAAAATGTAGGAGGCGGGTGCCAAGGCGAATATGGGGAGTGTTATTCTTCTCAGCATGTTGGGTACTGTGGAAGGAGCGTAACTGGAAAATTTTCCAGGACGTCATTGTAGATCCAAATTGAGCAGCAGAACGGGCAATGAGGGAAGCTATATTATGGTTGCCATACTGTTAATTAGGTAGTTTGCTTTATATTGTAGTTGTAGATGTTTACATTTATGTTTTCTGCACCTACCGATAGTATCTATCAGTTTTTCAAAAAAACAAAATAGTTAATTCCTGCATTTGCCTTCCCATCTCCGTATTGCGTTTTTTTTTTATTCAAAAGAAATTTTAGATTCTAATAACAATTGAGCTAGAATTGGAGAAAACTTTTGAGACGATAATCTAAAAATTCTTTATGCACACAACTTGGTGCAACTCGGATGTCTCAAAGATTAGTACATATAATATTATAAAAAGAAAAGAGAGCACTGTGCTTCGGGGCAGCAAACCAAATAACAGTGGAAGTCAAAAATTTATAGCTGGAAACACAAGAAAGACAAGGAAGCATTGATTTTTTCACATGATAAATGTCGACAGAATAATTGGGCTCTGAGCTATGAGGACCATGAGGTCAATTGTTGTCCTATTTGCATAATAAGAAATTTTCTTCAAGACAAGAAATTATTGGAAACGCAGAAAACTACTTCAATGATTCATTGACTTATTCTAGTTAAGTAAGGCGACGAGATTGTATTTTTCATCTAGTTGTTACAATTAGGTATCAATGAATGCCATCGATGTATTATTATATTTTGACTTGTGTTATATTTGCCAATTTTAATGTACTGTTCTTTTGCGAAACCGTTCGATTTGAGATAATCTAGATCCCTTTTCGTAAGAAAGTAATATTGACTATTGAGTAAATTCAATTAGTGTTTGTTTTTGTGTAGTAATTATATAATTATATAATATATATATTTTGGCAAAAGTGGCCCACCTGTTTTATTATGAAACTAACATAGTTCATACAAAAACAGAGCACTGAATATTCAAAATAAAACCCAACTAGATGTAACAGCAAGTATCATAAAGACAGAAGACAAACACATAATATCTAATTCCTCTTTGTCACAAAGATAATCAGCTAAGTTAATAATATCTAATTCCTCTATGTCACACAGATAATCAGCTAAGTCCGGCCCTTCTAAACCAAGACCATAATCAATTATATAATATAAGTAAAATTTGATTTACCGCAATAAAAAGAAATATGACATATGAAATCTTGCAACCTAACCCCAATTCGAGTTCGGCGTTACTGGGCTCACTAGACTAGAGCTAAACATATCAAAGGAGTCATGATTGTTGGAAATAATTTTAAAGCACTATATCAGCAAACCGCTTTCATCTGAATTTTCATTTTAGCTTCTTCTTTGCTTGACACTTTAATTCCTTCTATGGCGTTTGTTCACAAAACTTGGACTAAACGTAAAGCACGTGGTATTGCAATGATTAATGTACAAATTTACAGGTACCATAACAGTCCTCAAGTCTATAACTAGCAAAAAATGACATGGACTGATGGACAACCAAAGGCTATAAAGAATTACCCATGAGAAAGAGAAACGAAATAATAGTTTACAGCCACTAGGCACCACGAAGGCAACCTTTTAAACCATGGGATCTAACAACCAAAGAATTAATAACAAAATCACCTATCAACAAGCAATCAACAAAACAACCTATACAACAAGCTACAAATCAGCTGAAGACGGGCTTGTATTGTCAGTACTGTCCTTACGAAGTCTATCAAGTAATACCTCCAAAGTCTTTACATAGCTCGGCATATAGTGGTCTTTGACCATATCAGGTGCGAGCCTGATTTTTCCATACAAACCCCTAGGAGTTTCATAAATCTCAAATGCTTCATCATCTTCGGGTTCTCCATCAGGTAGTGCAACCATGTGGATGATCCTTCCAGGAGGGAAGAACTGCCGGGAACTCTTAGCAACTTGAGTTGCATGCATTTTATTTTCTGGTAGCTCAGCTGTAGCATCTAGGTTTGAGATGGTTTCTTGATTTTGTTGTATATTGATTTCTTCTGCTTCTACTTGTGAGGCAACATAGGTTGAGCAGACTTGAATCGAATTTCCATTTATTTTGGGTGAATCTGTGCCGTTGGTAGTGCCATTTGCTGTATTTTTTATCAATGGCTGGGATACAACAAATTGTTCATAAGTTCCTTTTCTTTGTCAATGCAAAATTTAAGCTTTCGCAACTAAATTTATTTATTTTTTCCATGTAAATTTTTTATAATAGTCCACTTGGCTCAATGGGAATTTTTGGGCAGACTACAAAAAATTTTATTCTTTCTTTTGTGTCAAGTTAAACCCAATATTTCCAATGTATCTACTGAATACAAAATTTAGAGCAACTGGCATCAATGACAATGACAGTGGCTGGGAATTAATAAAACCAAAACAACTATGAGTAGTTCACGTTACAATGTGTAAAACTTGGTAATCAGATAAAAAAAAGGGTACCTCAGAAAGACTAGACCCATTGCACTGGACTGCCACAGTGGAATTAGCTACCTTGACTAATGAACCTGACACGGATGCCAGATGAGATCTGATCTTCTCTACATGGCCATTTACAAAATTAAATAATTTATTAAGTCGCATCCCTTCCCTCATATTATTCCTCCATGATGATGCCATCACCTTCACAAGATTGCAAATACAAAATTTATCAATATCATATCAACTACAGAGAACAAAATTAAAGTTTGAGAAAGTTGCCAAAATATTAAACAGATCCAAGTTGTACAGCTTGGTACAGTTTAGGTTGTGTCAAATAATTGTTCTATTTTTTTTTCTTTTAAATGAGGGCCACATTAACCCCCGCATCCCTTGGATGCCTATTGTAGAAATTGAACTTGCGTCTCCCCATATTGAGGTAAAACCTATCACCATTCATGCTAGGCATGCATTTTACAGTTACTTCTTTTGGACTTCCATTTTCCTTTATCCAGATAATTGATGAATAATTTAATATCTAATCACAAAATATAGGGTAATTTGAGGTTAGGTTAATTCATAATCAAATTAGGATTGCACAACTGAGGGATAATTCATGGAAAATTGCTAAACTTAAGGTATAACTTATCAGTATTAAACTCTTCCTGGGTTAAATTTTGTAACTCCTAATTGGGTCAAGTGGGTCAAGTTGTAATTTAGACAAACAGGTAAATCTATTGATGATGGGGTGTGATGGCATGTACTGCAACTTTGTATTACTTTCCTATAAATTACCTCAGATCGAACTCTGGCAGCAGAAACCTTACAAAAAGAGGGAACAGCATCATTTCTATTGACAAGAGAGGTAATGAAGTATTTTCCCGACTCAGCTAACTCCCATGTCAAGCAAGCAGCTACATAGAAAAAATGAACAGGAAAATAATACAACTAAATCATGGGCAATATCCATATATCTCAACCATTAATATCCAAAATGAAAGTACTCTGGTAGTTTGGAAATACACAGAATAGTGCTACAAATGATGTAGATGGAAAAATATGGTAGAGAAGTGGTAAAAAGACTGGTCGTGGAAGAGCAATGGAATAGCGGATGATACTCTTTGCATATAGCAAAATTGTGTCCGGCAACAACCTTAGCACGGAATAGCACCGCTAGTAGGAATAGTGCTAGAACTTGGTTCATTATCAGTCTAGTACAATTCAATGTTTGCTTATCTTTATTTGCCTACTATTTTAAGCCTGGTGACTAGAGTTTAATATAAGAGACAATTACTTCCAAGTTGAAGAAAAAATAACAAAAACATGAACTTTTTTTTTAATGAACTCAAACATAAACTTGTTAAACAAATAAAAAAAATCTCTGTGCAGTACCAATACCGAGCATGACTTATATAGTACTGAAATCTCTCAACTCAAAAGTCCATGAAGAACTACCGTGATATAAAAATATGGACTAAAGAACCAGATCAAGTAAGGCTGAAGATAAGCACCAAAATACATAAATAAAATAAAGTTCCTGTAAAGACACATACCAGGGGCAAATGCAAGACAGGTACAAGAGGAGAACTCCTCTCGCTCTCTAAGAATATGTGTCAGAATAGCTCCTATACCAGCTCCCATGGAATGTCCCATTACCTGAATTTAAAAAGGAATAATGACGGATACAGAACCAGTACCAACACAGAATTCCTTGATCATCCCTTAGCAGTAAATTGCTGAAGGACACTCAACACAAAGAATTGCCTAGAATGTCCCTAGCACACACCCAGAGTGTGCAAAAAACTACCAACTTCCAACCCCATTATAAGTTTTGCTATGGCACTTAACTTTTCTATACAATATTCTTGATGTATAAATTCAAAGAATGTGGAACATGTCACTAATTGTTTGTTTTGCAGCAAATCCTTTCATTAGTATATAGAGTGAGGCTGCAGTATTATGCATAGCGCACTTTGGTCCGTATTATATCTTCAATTTCGAAGTCCAAACAGTCGATCTGCTCCACTCAACATGATATCCATAAGAAAATGTGCTTGGATGCCAAATTTTAGTTTTTTTATAATATTTTGACTATTTTTTTTTAAATAGGTACAAAATCACTTGATCTAAAGATTCTAGACCATTAGAAAGTAGTGATCTTCTGTCTAAAAAAGGGTAAGAAAATTCTAAAAATGTAAAATTTGGTCTTCAAGTATATTTTCATATGGAGATCATGATGAACAATTTGGATCGCCTATTTAGACTTTGAAAATAAAGATATGGATCCGCAGTACAATGCATAGTACCGTAGCCTCACTCTTAGAATATAAAATATCAACTTTAATTCCCAAAAACAATTGTTACATTAGCTACATAATTGATGTACATACCTTGACTTCATAATCTGGAAATCGACCAAGCCCCTCATGAAGGCACGGTATGGCAAGTTGTGCTATCCACCTGGCAGCAGCCAGCATACCACAATGGGCGTGTCCCAAGACCAAATTTTCAACCTTTCCATTGTTTAAGATCACATGGTGGAAGGGGACCTCAGCCCCAGTAGCGGCTGTCAGCCTATCAGTGGTGGTGGTGGCGCCACGTATTATAAGGAGAAAGCACTTGGAGTTGGAATCCCGCACTATTGTGAAGGCAGGTTTCATCAGCTACAATGTTTTTCCATTTTTGAGGAGTGAGAAATAAGAAAAAAAAATTCAAATTGGACAATGGAAACAGCAGTAAGCTAGTAACTAGTCTCAAGAGTACAATTTAGCTTCAAGCAACTCTAACCGTGCAAATTTGAATCGATCCTAGATTTATTCCAGATAAGACAACCTCAATATGACCTGGTTTTCACTAAGCCAAGGAACACCATTATCAATTGAACCAAATTTCACATCATCTGTTAGTATCTTATTTAAACAATTCTTGAAATTTAAAAATCAACTACTATATAAGACCATATTGTTGTATATATCATTATGAGATAAAAGCCTAAAACCCATTTAAAATTTGGTCTAGTATAATAGATTACAGGTGTCTCACTAAATCTGAACCTATCCTGTACCAAGAGATATATAAGCTGAGTCACCCCATTCAGTTGAACTTCATTTGAGAAGTAAGCTCATATGTGATAAGCACATATTGAGTAGACTTTATCCAATGATTCCAGTAACCAATTTTCTATTATTTTATTCCCATGTTGGAGGCCAGCCATGGGTTATAAAAATCTGTTTTCTCCAATTGCATGGATGAGAAGTACAAAGAAAAAATCTACCAAAGGATTACATTCCCTACTTAAACGTCTTGATTAACTGTGATTCCATTTTGGCTTAAGGGACTCTGTGTTTGGTTGACTTAGATTCTACAGGGTGCCAGTTGAACCTATTTTTGCTAATGGGATAACCAAAGAAAGAGCCCGGTTGCTTCATATTACCAACACAAGGAGAATGCCTTTCATTACAGACCATAATTTACAAGATTCTCCAGGTTTGTTCTCTCTATATTTCCAGTTAATTTAAGAAAAATGTTCAATTCTAATTGTGCTCGAATTAACTTCCTACATTGTACTATATTAATATCAACTTATTATCCTCAAATTCAACACAATTTGCCTCAATTGAGCCCTGGCAATAAGTTATGTGACTGGTTAGGCATTTTTGCTTGATTTGGCTTTTATATTTTCAATCCTTCAATTACTGTCAACTAAAGGAAATAACTTTTGGCTCAAATAGACTCAGTAGTAACCTGCCAACTAGTCATTCCCAGTTAATATCCAGATCTCACCAAAACCAAAGATTGCAAAAAATCATAACAGAACCACATGGTAAAAAGAAAACAGTTCTGTCACGATACTTACGTACCCTCGCCTTAGGCTTGTGAAGGAGAATACTCTCTTGGTCATACCGGCCAAATTCTAGAAAATCAGGAAAAGAGTTCTTGGAGAAGTACATGCAGAGGTTCAAGTATCTCAACAGCTCAGTGAGCTCTGACAAAGTTTCACATCCACTTAGTCGAACACAATCACTCCCTGCATACTCATGTTGCAAGCTACCCTGCAATATTGACATATAAAGAAAAAAAAAACAATGTGAATGAGAATTGAATGAAAAATATTGATGTCCTTGAATCCCTCTAAATAGGCACATCTCCAAACTTGCAGGAAAAATTGCTCATGTGTCCCCAGATATATATTTTCTTCAAAACATGCCCAAGAAATTCTGGTTGTTTGTTGCCAAATCTTAGAGAAGGGGATGGCGGTTCAGGTACTTTCGAAAAATCGAGGTCTCGGTATAATTCTCAAAATTTAGAAGGGTACATAAGACATTCCTTATTTTGCAGGGCAGCATATTGATGGTATTTTAGTGTTTACAGGTGTGCATACAATTTTATTCCTTCAAAATTAACCAAATTGCCCGTATCTATGCTTATCTCAAGAGTTCAAAATTAAATTAGCTAGGAAATTCATCAATAAATGTCATTTAGTTATTCAAATTATAAAAACAATTTGAACATTTATGACAGAAATTCAAGAGATTAGGTGTTGCCATTACTACCACCAAATACCTTTCTTTAAAAAAAAAAGGTATCAGGAGCCCTTTTATTTCAAAAAAAGAGGCTGAGGAGCCCGTTTCATTGATATGAAACTTAAATTACACTACCACCAAATATTAACTTTATTTCTGAGCCCCTTCCCTTGGATACCCTCGAAAAAACTTTTGATAATAATATTTTGTGCTTCAACTTTCATTCTGTTAGATTAAAATTCATTGTAAAGATTGATTTTACGGATCTCCTCTGTAAAAGAACTTTTTAGCCATGCAGTCAATGAACAAAAAAAATACTGAAGTCAATGAAGTCAATGAACAAAAAAAATACTGTTAATAAAAAACCACGTATTGCACTAGAAAAACAAAACCATCCTAAACCTTCTGTCCTGAAAATGTAAATTTATCCATTATTAATCCATAAAAGGCCGGATGAATTCAAAGCCACCTTAGCTAAGATTTCCAAATTCCAAATGACACCAAAAAAATAAAGAACATTCGCCAAAGGATATCAATGAATGATTAGTAACCTGGCGTTTCATCTGGCGGTTGATACCAAATGCGAGATCCCCAATCGGCCATTTCCCGATCGTTTCCCCGCAAGCGAGCAGCACCGTCCTGGTTGCAACCGTCAAACCTTCCAGCCACGTGGCAGGTGGCATATCAGGCCATCTACTCTCCTCCTCCTCGTCATCTCCCTCTTCCCGTTCTGACGCATCCTGATGTGAAAGGCGATATACCAGTGCCAGATACAGCAGCACTGCCCCTCCAGCGGCCGCCACAGCAGCCTCAGCTGTGGCCATCCGTTGATATGACAGTTGAATTTGATCCCCTAATTTTGTTTTAATTTAGCTTTACTTTGTTAGGGGATTTTCGCGCGAGAGATCTCCCGGAGGTGAAAGAGATCGTCCCGCGCAAAGAAGAGTGCGCTTCCCTCTGTACCTTTTGCTCGCCTTAAGCTGTTTTAATTTTATTTTCCCATATTTCTCCCACAAATCTTCTCATTTTTTTCGGCGAAATTTCATGAATACCCTCAAATTGATATATTTTACACATCTGAGCAGCGCACCGAATCTTAAAATTTAAAATAAGAACACAGCGATCAACACACTGATGACCAATTTGTTTTCGTTTCATTGTCAATTTTTAAGTACCATAATATTTTATCTAAAATAACTACTGGATACGCAATCCTTAATATTTTAGGTCAACTTAAAATGTTTTAGTTTTTAGGGTAAACTTAAAATTTTTGTAGGGCAAAAGTTGAAAATTGGAATTGACAAGTTGCAACTTGGCATGTATGACTCGTGAAGTAACAGGTCTCGTCACTGCAGCAACGATGTATGTAGGGCATTATATCTTTATTATTCTATTTCAATTCAAAATAAGTCATTGATTATCTCTAAATTATATACTGTTAACCTTAATAAATAATATAGTGGTACTATTAAGTCATTTGTCATCCAGGTGTAAGCTGGGATTTCGAAACTTTATTTTGTCTTCTTTATTATAATAATTTTTTTTTTATATAAATCCAGGAAGGATGTAGAAAATTATGCGTGATAGACGGAGAGGATGTTCCCCCTCAAAACCGGAAATAATCTAAAACGTGCATCCGAATTTTGTGCTAGAAAAGCAATTCAATTATTCAAAGTTTCAAACCATGGGGGATCCACTGTGAGAGCATCATAACATAGGATAAAGATTACACCGTTGTCTTCAGATCAAGAAAATCATTCCTATCAAAATCGGAATTATTTGGAAAATAACTAATTCAGGAAATGAAGTAAAAAATTCTACTTTAGATGGACTCGCCAGCTGTACTAATCAAATTGGCGGGTCCTACGTCACATGATTGGATAATTTGGATTTGAAGTTGGGACCCAATCAAACAGCTAAAATATAGAATGAGATCTGCCGTGGCTATTACTGTGTCGTCAAAGTGTTGCGGCTAAGAATTCGGTCGATATTCTTAGCTGCTAGATTATCTTAGTATGAAATATTTCATAAGAGATCGAACTCTGAAATTAAGAGCTTTCTTACTCCAGATTCCAGAATTAGATGACGATCTGTATTGATCTTGGATTGATGGCTAAGGAACGGGATGGAAAACATGATCTATTTGTAATTTGTTTGCGAAATTTACTCTATGCCCTCCAAAAGTTTGGTTAGTACAGAATATCAGGCATGTCCAGAAATATAAAATTATACAAGGAATAACCTCCAGTTTTATTCCGGTTACTCAGAATAATTGTTTCAGATATCTAATATAATGTATAATTGTTTCCTTTTTTTAGAAGTAGAACAGTGGTAATGTCACAATTTATTCTCTCTGTTTTAAGATACCACGCATTATCATTTTATCATTTTATTATTATTATTATTATTATTATTATTATTTTTTTATTATTATTATTATTATTATCGCCATGTCGTTATACGTAGGGATGTAAAAAAGTTACATCGTGACTCGACACGTCATGAAAAGGTACGGGCATAGCATGTATGCTGGTCATATAATTATCTTCCGGAATAAGTAACACAGCACAATATTCAAATTAATTTGGTCACATCACGAAATGTGGTTAAGAGTTAATACACGTGATCAAAATAAATCATTATTTTTCTCAAATAACAATTCAATTCCGAACAATATTTTTATTTTTTATACACAAATTATTTGACAACATTATATCTTTATTTAATAATTATTAATATTTTTACCTTATTTTTTACTTTTTTCTATTTCTTTCTTAAATAAAATTAAAATTAAAAAAAGAAGTTAAACATGGCTAAATATAGCTGCACATAACCAAACACGACCGGACACATCACATTTGGTCACAACGTGATTAACATACTGTGACAATTTTCATGATTTTGATCAAGGCTCCGAATGGCACGTGAAAACTTAATTTGGTCACAGTACGACACAACACGTGACCCGTGTCATAACATGATTGGTCACAATACAAATTTACATCCCTAGTACACTCATTATCACAGAATAAAAGATATAAATGAACTGCATATTGTCTGTCAGATTCATGTTTTATCAAAATATTTACGAGAATAACCCTGTTTTTAAGTAAATAAAAGATAATGTTTCGTTTGAGTGGTACAAATTTCCCTTCCAGCCTGCAGGACTCTGTACCGGGGCTAATTCTGTTATTTTGGTGCGATACAATCAGTACCAGCTTCATCATCACCGTTATCAAGAACGAATCCGTATCCTCCCAGCTACCCGACAAAGAAAAATTAGCAACGGAGGGTCCAGATTAATTCCAGACGGACCAAACTCAATCCGGTGCCTATAAAAACTATAGGAGGTCAGTTTTGAGATTCGTGCCAGATTAAAATAACGGTCAATTTAATTTTTCTCAGGTCAGGTCCTGGGGCGATCCGAATTCATCAGGAACTATGGTGATTGTGTTTGTAGTCGGTACTGCCGCTGCCACTATCATATCACCATCACCTTCATCATTGGTAATATTACTTATTTGTGCCCCAAATATATTGAAATAGGGTAGCCACGAGAATTATATAAATCGAGTATGGTAAACTGATAGATTAGCGTACCTCAGACATGTTAGAATGTGGGCACAGTGCCATGTCAACATCATCCATGCCCTTGGACCGTGAAATTGACATGGGAATTAAAGGCTGAATGAAAGCAATGCGCTGATGATACATTGCTTTAAAGTATTTGTTTAGATGACTATCCAATCAACTTCAAATAATAAAATAATATAATTATAAAATTACAATTAGGTGTCGATTTGATAGCTAGACACTGTAAAAGAGAAATAGGATCCACTACACTTGCGATGTTAGTTTCCTGGTCTCCTCCATGTTTTTGGTACCGGTAGAAACTACTGAATTCCAGGCGCTTAAAAGTCTGTTATCCTTTTCTGTTGGTAAATAACGCGAAAGCGCTCAAGGAGTAATTTCGTCAAACACCTTATATCCGATCAAATAGAGAAATATGAAAGTCAAACAAGAAGTCAACACAAACAAGCAATTAAGCACAAAAAAATAAAAGAGACATAAGATTTTATGTGGAAACTCTTTCGGAAGAAAATCACAGGAGCACACAACACAACTTCACTAGATCAATGAGTCTTTACAATACAAGGAGATAATCAAGCAAATAACACTCACTCTAACACTCTCTTACAATTTCATACACTAATTTGAGATTTCTTAGTATATTAAGGTGGATTGAATCAAGAGAGCAAGAACCTAGAATGAGGTTGGAGAAAAAGTTTTAGAAAAGAGACACATTGCTTGACTCTCAATCTCTCAGTCTCTCTCTCTCACTTCAATTTCCATTCAGAAATTAACTTCCGACAAAACAATTATGGGCCGAAGCCCATATTTCACTTTTGCTTCATACGGCAACATTTTCAAGAGCTTATATCGCGTCAAAATAAATAAATAATTTGTGAAATCTTTTACTTTTCCATACGTATAGTTTTCCGTTTTCTGTGAAGGTAAATTCCAAAAAGAAAAAGAGAAGATCCATGATGGTCTTTTGAAGGGCCTATTTACTACTTTAATAAGAAAACCTCGTAATAGTAATATTCGCAAAATGATTACTAACAAGGCGCTTTTTTACATATATGGCAATTCAGGGTTCTTTCAGCAAATTGTGCATAATGTCAGGCCTTCTTTGCAAATTATATTATACTTATCTTACAGTCTAATACTTTGTTGATTCACAAATGTGATGAAATATTCACGTGTGATTATCAAATGATTTTTTTTTTCAAATAAAGCATCAAAATATAAACCACATTCTAACCTGAAGCTTGATGTGATATTTGATCATATATGCAATGTCCCGAATCCGCCATTTTCCAATAGTTTCCCTATAGATGTACCGAACTGTGCGTGCGGCGATCACCACTGACTCCCTCCACGTGGAAGGCACACGATAAGGCCATGTTGCCATGTAATAACATCTAGACGGGCAATCCAACGGCTTTGGATGGGCGATCCTGCGCTGAACTGGCCTTACAAGAAGAAAGAGCTGCCTCATTTTCTGAAATTTGTGATGATTAAATGGAATTTAGAGAAAGCTTGTTTGCTCTGTACTGTGTTTTGGGGGTAAAGCTTGTTTGCTCTGTAGTTCGATTAAGTATGCATAAAAGAGAGAAGAGAATAGCGGGAAGAATATTCTTCAAACATTTTTAGAATCACGGTTTTCTATGGCAGATTCTTTGAGGCAAATATGAAGCGAGCCTACCGGAGTTCTTATCCTCTGCTAGCACAGCCCCTTTTCATTTTTCCAATACATATTGATTCGTGCTAAGTGCTAATACATATCTTAAAGCCACGATAAATTCAAAATCGGAGACCACGCAACATAAAATCCAACAACTTTTATTATTGTTTTCTTTCATTCAATTGAGATTTCTTTTGTGCACTTTTATTTTGGTATTCTTATAATATTAACACCTTTTTTTTAAAATAATTATACCATGAATACATTTAAGAATAAATGCATAATTTTATGTATTTATTTTTAAACCTGTGCAAATTTGATAAGAATGTAATTGATTTTTTGTACAACGAATATTGAAAAGAAAAATATAATACTCATATAGTTTTAGCAAGAAGAATGTGCTTTTAAATAAAAAATAATGGTCAAACTCTTCACACATTTATGATTAGTCTATTAATTTTCTCTTTTGTCAGTGGAGTTAAATAAAAAATTACAAGAACATATTTTTATGCAAACAAATAACTTATTATGATTATTGGTTTAATCTATTAAAATTGAGGAGCTAACTTATATATTTCTGTCATACGTGACTTGAGAAACTTCCTAACGTACCGAGTCAGTGTCACAAGTCGCAACACAAAGTTACACAGAGAAACTGCTGCCAGGAATCAACCCTTACATGTTTGGCAGTTTTCGGCCTTTCCACTTTATCCGGTGGTAATATTCGAGTGCGTATCCTCTGAGATATCTCATATTTTACGTGACCGACGTGTCCGGTGCCTACTCGGGGATGACGCAGGAGCCAGTATTATTTGAGCTTAGAGATTCGTGTAGAACATATTTAAATGGTTGAGATTTTCCAAAGGTCGCGTAATATATGAGATATCTCAGAGGATGCGAATTCGTAATATTCTTTGGTTTATTCTGCTGGACTTGTTCCGGCACGATACACCCTTGACAGACGGGGATCCAAATTAGTGGCGTCTCATGCCATTCATAAGTTAAATTTTATTACTATAGTGGTAAATGATAACGCATTTTTTTAATAGAGATAAAATCCATCGACTTACAAGATTATGAATTGTTTAGTATCGATGGTTAAAAGAATCTAAAAATGTAGTTTTCATCAAGATTTTGTTATGTAAAACCCCCAAAAAATTTATTTTTACCATTCACAAAATAAAAAACAAATAACCACAAACTATAAGAAATTTTATTTTTAACACATCCATAACGTTATATGGCAGATAAAAACCGATCAAACAGAAAATGTCAAAGCATGGAGAGCGAGGTCACCAGGGAGACAAACTAATGGGCGCGGTCCGGGTTCTCACCGAGCCGTACCGCCTCCACCACCTCCACCGCCTCCTGCTGACTCCACACATGAGATGGATGAAGATCTGCTGGAAGATCAGTTGATCAAGGAAACTGGCAATTCCAGTGCTGCTGGTTGTCACGCAAGTGCGGATCCTCGCGATGGCCGATTTACGGATGACTCCGATGATGACCACGAGCAATTCCTCTGCGCTATGCACACGATGATCAATCGTAGTGGCCCTGGAGAATGTTCCAAATCAGACATGAAAAAACAGAAAGTCTGCAATGTCACCCCTAAATCAGGTCCCAAATCTAATACTCGCAGTGTTCTTGAGGCTGACTCTACAAGGATGTCTAACTCTCCCATTAAGACACCATCCAAGAGAAACACTGCAGCTCAAACCAACTCTCCCACTAAATCTCCTCTTTCTGGTTTAACTGGTAAAGGTAAATCCAAACTTACCAAGCCAAAGCTGCATCATGCCTCCCCAGATCCTCAAACCAAATCTCCTACTCCCAACACAACCACTCCATCATGCTTTGAATATGAGATTTGTTATCCACAACTTGATCAGACAGACTCCAAGGTTAAAGAGAGACATTCCAAATCAAGCAAGAAGGGAGCCAGTTCCAAGCACTCCACTGGTAAAAAGAAAAAAATAGGTGTAAAAATCACTAGCAAATGGAAGAAAACTCGACCAGCTATCCCAGCTCCCCCTGCCCCAGCCGTGCCTGAGGTGCTTGAGTTCTCTGACACCTATTTGGAGGACCCTCCCCGACCAGCTCCTATTGTTCATGAGGGTGGTTTTTCAATGAGAAAGAGTCTACGCCTCCAAGCTCAAGGTGAACAATCCTCCGCCCTCACTAAGGCCAAAAAAAGAGCTTGAGATAAAGAAAATGGCAGTAGCAACACCCCAGGTATTCCTCTGATTCAAAATTTTCCTTATAATAGACTTACATTAGATCGGATAAAAGATTTTTTCCGAGTGTATCATATTCAGTTAGGAAAACATGACGATGAGGCTACATTTATTATTCAGAAATTACAGGGAATGAATAGGGTATCCTTTGAGGACATTATAAAATCTCTTATAGCTGATACTAAAAACTTATTTGAGCGACCAGCGCTAATTTTAGACACTGATAGAATTATGGAATTAGCAGATAATGCTTGTACCAATGTTCCTAATATTACTGATGATACCACTTCATTGAGTCAGTCAGTTGAGATAATCAACTCTGATGACAAGTTAGCTCTTGGGGATGCTTTAGTTTCCTTATGAAGTTCTTGAACTGGAATGCTCGAGGAATTAATTCCTCTAAAAAAAGGCAAATTTTACGTGATATAATAATAGATAATTCGTTAGATTTAATTGCTATACAAGAGACGAAAAAAGAAGACTTTACTTCTAGAATGTTAAATTCTATCTCTACAAAAATTGATATTTGGTATTGGGTACCTTCTTTAGGACGATCAGGGGGAATTTTATTTGGGTGTGATAGCTCTCAATTCCGATATGTTTCCCATTCAATACACCAGTTCTGTCTAAACATCCACTTAGTAAATAAAATAGATGGTCATAGTTGGCAAGTTACTGTGGTTTATGGCCCAGTGATAAGATCCAAAAAGAAAGAGTTGTGGATTGAATTAGATACTGTTAGGAATAATAATAATGAGTGTTGGATATTGTGTGGAGATTTTAATGTCATTCGACATAGAAATGAAAAATCGGGTACCCGTTTTGATCTCACTACTAGTGCCCATTTTAACAACTTTATAAACAAACATCAGTTGCTTGAACATAAGCTGTCCACCAGGAAATACACCTGGGCAAATGGGGGGAAATTTGCTTTACTTGATATTTTCTTTACATGCATGCAATGGAATAGTTTATATCCGGCTAGCAATACCATAGAGTTAGGAAGCTATGGATCTGATCACTGCCCTATTATTTTACAAATCTCCTCAAAGATAGATCAACCTCACAATCTGTTTAGGTTTGATGCTCTATGGCTTGAACAACCTGACTTAGTGCAACTTATACATAAATGGTGGGAATAATGCCCTTTAAATACTAAAGATGTAGCACAGGGATGGAATAGTAAATTAAAATTCATGCGAAAAAAGATTAACAGAAAAAACAAAAAAAAACAGTTGCTGACCAGATTACAAGAGTTAGAGATCTTACAAGAGGAAAGAGATTTTACTGCCATAGAACATGATGAATGGGTGAACTGTAAATGTAGTTTAGATCAAATTTACCTTGAAGAGGAAAAACATTGGTGTGACAGATCTAAACAAAAGTGGCTTGAGGAAGGTGATAATAACACTAAATATTTTCATACAATTGCAACTCATATATCTAAGAAAAAACAAAATTCTTGCTTTAGAAATTGACGGGCAACATTCTACTTCAAACCCTATAATTAAAAAACATATCTTTGATTTTTATACAAATCTTTTAGGGAACCAGGAGTCACTTGTGCTTCTTTAGATCCTAACTTCTGGGATTCTCATGATAAGGTAACACCTGAGGAACAACAATTCTTAGAACTTCCCATTACCTTAGAAGAGATCAAAACTACTGTATTTGCGTGTGAACCTAACGGGGCCCCCGGTCCTGATGGCTTCACATTCAAATTCTATCAAGCCTTTTGGGAATTGATTAAGAATGATTTATACTTAGTTTGCACAGCTTTTCATACACACCAGACCAAACTGACGAGTTTAAACAAATCCATCATTTGTCTTATACCAAAGGAAAAGGATGCTAAACTTGTTACTAAGTTTAGACCCATAAGTTTGGTCAACTGTAGCTTCAAACTCATTTCTAAAATTCTTACATTCCGATTAGAAGCTATAATGAACATAATTATTGATAGCAGTCAGGCGGCTTTTATAAAAAATAAGTATATTTTAGATAATGTGATTTTAAGTAAGGAGATAATCCATCACTGTCAAGTTACTAAAGAACAGGGAATAGTTATTAAGATTGATTTTGAGAAAGCATACGACAAAATAAACTGGAAATACCTCTTAGATGTATTAGAAAGTAGGGGATTTGGACATAAATGGATTCTTTGGATCAAAGAATGGTTGGTTAGTTCGCAATCATGTATTAATATTAATGGAGAGTTAACAAATTATTTCTTTTGTAAGAGGGGAGTTCGACAAGGTGATCTCTTGTCTCCCTACTTGTATATTCTGGCAGCTGATACACTTAGTAAAATTTTTCAAAAGGGAAGATTTGCCAATCTCATCCAAGGGATAGGTCCTAATGCGATAGACAATCATCCTCATACCAATTGCCATTACGCCGACGATACCATTATATTTCTTAAAGCTGATGAAACTAATGTTCAAAATGCTTGGTGGGCTTTGGCTTCATTCGAAGCCTTGTCTGGTATTAAAGTGAATTACTCCAAAACAGCCATGTACCCAATCAATACTGTAGAGTTAGATAGATATGCATCTCATTTTAGATGTGGTACAGGGTCGTTCCCCTTACAATACTTGGGACTACCATTACATACACATAGACTTACTAAAGTAGAATGGGCTTTCCTGATTGATAAAATCGAAAAGAAATTACAAAATTGGAAGGGTAGTCTCCTTTCAATAGGAGGTCGAATTACGTTACTTAATTCAGTCTTGTCTGTTGTACCACTATACTCTCTTTCAATATACAAAATTCCTGCCTTTGTCATTAAAAGAATAGACCAAATCAGATGCCGGTTCCTTTGGCAAGGACAATTACTTCTAGAAAGAAATACGCCTTACTTAATTGGCAAATAGTTTGTTTGTCGAAAGAGTTTGGTGGATTAGGGATTCTTGATCTTCGACAGATGAATATGGCTTTGTTGTTGAAATGGTGGTGGAAATTCAAAGACCCCACTTATCACAGCCCTTGGAAATTCATGATACTCACAAAATATTATGCTACTTCACCTATTCAGTTTTCTGACTTTTGGAAAAATATCACTGATATGCAACATTTAGGGGACATGAGTATTATATATGAACCTGGCATACAAACCCAAGCATCCTTTTGGCATGACATATGGTATCTACAATGCAATATGTTTTCTAGATTTCCCTACCTATATAACATCTGTTTGACACCTGATATTTCGCTACAGCAAGTAATTAATTCTCAAGGGGCAGCCATCAAATTCAGAAGATCCCTACATGGAGTATTATACCTCGAATGGCTTGAAATCTTAACAATTATCAGTAACGTAGGATATACACATTCTGTAGATCGGTTGAGTTGGAGATGGGAACCAAATGGAAAATTTACGATAAAGTCATTGTATAAATTCTTGAATTATAGAGGATCAAACCTGTTAATGCTTTATTATGGTGGTCCATACCAGTTCCTTTAAAAATTAGAATTTTCATGTGGTTGACTTGGAAAAATAGAATACTGACCAAAATTAATTTGAGAAAAAAAGGTTGGACCGGTAATATCGAATGTCAGTTCTGTCATCTACCCGAAACAGTCAATCACTTGTTTGTCCAATGTGTTTTCACCAAACAAATATGGTTTTGGATGGGGTCCTATCAAGATGTTAGTGTCAACTGGCACAAGTTCACTGATATTGTCCATTTTTCTAATCAATTGCCTTCTACCCACAAAGCTGCCTTGTTGTTAGTTGTTAGTGCAGTGTGCTGGACCATCTGAAAATATAGAAATGAATTGTGTTTTGAATCAGGAAAACCTAAAACAGTTAGACAGATAATCATGCTAATCATCTCCTTTGTTCACTATTGGACAGGAACAGTAAAGGAACCAGTGTTGCAGGCTACAACTCTCTGGCTACCGATGAACCTAGATGAGATTCCACTGGATAGCTGGCGCCCGGATGAGTATATGCTAGGGAGGACTTCTGAAGGGGACCACAATCTTCATACATGCAGTCTGAATCAGAATGTAAAACACGAACTACAGA
>CAXKVW010000939.1:0-43096 GCA_964058825.1 Carex arenaria
GCCATTAACCGAAGCAAGATTCTATCTTCTGAGGGCTTCCTTTTACTTTTTCCAATTTTGACCTTTCACCTTGTTGCCTTCACAATCGGCTATTGGTTCTCCAAACTGCCATTTTGGAGGTAAAATTTCTTGGCAAATACTAGAGATCTCTTTCCCAACTTGGTTTCTAGTAAACACTAATTGAAGACACTTGGTGAGTTTTAAGGTGATGAAATCAAAATTGCATTTTTTTGACCTAATACGGACTATCAAATGGTAGAAATTTGCAAAAAGTACAAAATGACATGTTCCGCTAAGGGTGGTTTGTAACCTACTGCACGACATTGGTGTTTAGCAGAATAATGCGTACCGTGCAAAAACAAAATCTGTAAAACATTGGAAATATCTATCATAGCATGAATATGCGGATAAACATATACTTAATAAGATCCCCAAACTATTTTTTGTTCCAGATTGTTTATCTGGATAAATGAATAAGGAACATGAGTAAATTTGGTATATCTGAGGAAAAAGGAGGTATTCAGGTGAAACAATGAGAAACTTCATGTTTGGAGGTGTATAAATGATAATTTGACGTGTATCACTAGTGTATACAGAAATAAATGATAATTTGACGCGTATCACTAGTGTATACAGAATGTTATAATTTTGAAGAATATTCTGATAAATCGTCCTTTTTCAGGCAAGATGAGCCAATAAGCAGGACGATTTCTCTCTGCACTGGTATGCAGAGCTCAACCCTAGCAGGTCTTCTTGCAACCCAATTTCTGGGAGGTAGTACCCAAGCAGTCCCGGCGGCTTGTTCAGTCGTAATAATGGCTATAACAGGTCTAAGTCTTGCTTCTTTTTGGGGTAACGGGTCTCGGATTCGAGACTCTTTGGATCTGTTCTTTCCCCGGACATGCTCTGATGCTAGCTCCTAGTGTTTGCATTCTCAATTTCTTACTCCAGTATAATGATTAATTGCATTATTGTAGATAGCCATAGGACTACATTAGCAAATCTATAAATTAGTTATATTGCCATTATAATGATACCACAGTTTTGGTAGAAGGGACAAGAATGTCTTGTCGGTGGCATCTCATTTGTTGTAAATACTATAGAAAGAAATAAGGAGGTGCAGTTAAGCAATTTTACTCCTGAGTCAATTCTTACTCTCAGCTTTCTGCTTGAAAATATTGGTTGCTTTGGTTTGCTTTTCAGTTGGTCCGTGTGAATTACTCCTTGTTTGGCAGTCAGGTACCGGGATGCAAATTAGAATCTCAATTTTACCTTGTTGGCAAAAGTTTGATATAGGATTTGAGTTTCTAATGCATCCAGAATCATTGTTTTCTTGTTTTCTGGCAAACAGCATATACAGAGATACCACCGTTAATTCCAGATTGGATGGGTCATACTCATATCAGTTTAAAGTGGTTTAGAGCCTAATCTGAAATGGATGGTGGTGATCTAATTCAAACCATCCAACAATGTTCCTTATTAAAGGGAGTGGAGCCAAACCCAGGTCTTAGTGATGAAATGAGACAAGCTTGGGGTCCAAAGTCCAATGTACATCGGAAGCAATTTTGGGCCCGATGTGCATCGTTAAGATTTGTGTCTCGTTCTAAGATTCATGTGCACGAATCTTGGTGAACATTGGACTCAAAACTACACTAATAGCGAAAAAATAGCTAATTTTTACATAAAATCGTGGTAAACAAAAAAGATAAATTCTGTGGGTGTGCATGATTTTGTAAAAAAAATTAATAGATATGAATACGACTATACGAGTAATAAACCGAACTTGAATATTTTAAATATAATTTGAATAGTGAGGCTATGGATATACATAGTGCATGTCGGTCCATATTATAAATTTTTATTTTTGTTTTCAAAGTTTAAATGATTAATCTGTATTGTTGAACATAATTTTTATACGAAAATGTACGTAACCAAATTTTATATTTTTTAGAATTTTCTTACTATTTTTTCAGACAAGTAGAAAATCATATGATCAAAAGATTATTAAAAAGTATGTAAAATTTGATCTCTAAAATATTATTATATATATCATGTTGACCAGTTCTAATTAAATATTTAGACTTTAAAAATAAAAATATTGATTTATAGTACGGACCAATTTGTATGATGTATACGGTGGCCTCACTCTAATTTGAATATCTATTCGAATTTCGAAAGGTCTATATATCAATTTGAAGTCTAGTATGTGATTTTATTATCAATCTCATTAAGCTATTGGTCTGTCTATGAATTTAAACTCATTTTTCAATATAGTTATATTTAGAAAATTAACTATTCAATGTTATTCTTTAAAAAAAATGTAGAATAACGACCATACCCGTTTTCAATAATCTATAAGAAAAAAAAATGTCAGTATAAATTAAATTTAATAAATATTGTTGCTTCCATAACTTAAATGTTATTTTCGGAATTTCTTATCGAGTATCACCTTAATATTTTAAGTCATCCTTTAGTAAAAAAAATGACTATTCTTAATTAATAGTGTCGTCGGTAGGGATGGGAAGAAAAAAAAGCTCGTAGTAGCTCGATCGTGACTTGCATCAGGCTCGCGAGCTAGCTCGGATTGGCCGTCACGATTTTGAGCTAAGGTTTTAACTCGGAAGTTCTAGGTCTAGCTCGCTTGACTGTAGCTCAGACCGAACCAGCTCGTTGACACCCCTAATCGTCATGATGAGAATATTATCAGGGGCTATTCATGTTTGGATGGAGAGTAGAGAAAGCGAGGAAAGGTGAAGGCAAAAAAGCAAGTCTCCCGTCACTGGAGTTACTGCCGTTCCATAAGGAAAGGCAAAAAAGCAGCGACTGCCACCGTCCATCTACTCTCTTTGTCTGTGTGAACTCAACTCTATAATCTATCTATCAAATTGATTTTAAATGACAAATTTAAACCATTGAAACTATGTATCTTACGAGTGATGCGTCTATTTGTAAAAATTTTGAACTTTAGAACTAATTTAGTATAAAGTCAAGTGGTCAAAATTAGAAGTTTTGTAAAATTAATTTTAATGCATTTATTTTTTAAACAATTTTTTACCACTCGACTCTATACCAAATTAATCCAAAAGTTCAAAATTTTCACATGTAGACACATCACTCGTAAAGTAGACAGATTTTAACAGTTTGGACTCGTCATTTGAAACTAATCCGATATGTTTTAGAGTTGAGTTCACAAAAAAAACTTGGTGAACTTGGAACACTCTAGTTCTACTATTTGATCTTTTCATGTTTGAATGATTAATGAGGAAAAATAAAGGTAATTTTCTTTTCCGTCTTAATTTTCATTTGATTGATTAAAATTTAGAAAGATATGAGAAATTCGATAGTTGTTGTTGTGACAAAAAAATTTGAATGAAAATTATATAAGTAAGATAGGGTTGGATATTTATATCATTTTTTAAAATATTTGCAATTAAGTTTTTTTTTCATTATTTACATCTCAAATTGAGAGAAAAATTAATTATAAGCATATAAAATTAAAACTTTCCCCTCCTATACTATTCTATCTCAATCAAACACAATTAAAAAAAAAAATCTTTTGTTTCCGTTGCCTTTATTCATCTGATTTTTTTATTAATCGAAATAAAATAAAAAAATATCGAAAAAGAGGATAGAATCTGGTTTTTTTTTTAAAATAATAAGGCCGGAACAAATTATCCCGTCCCTACGGACGGGATAAACTACCACGTCCCTGCTAATGATAATACCGCACCAATCTAACCACTAACTAACCCAAAATCCGGAAAAAAAAATTTCTCAGGGACGGGATGGATAATCCCGTCCGTGAACAGTCACCAAAAAATAAAAAACATAAAACTTAGGTTTGATTTTGATTAAATAAAAAAAAACTTAAAAAAATTATATTTACTAAATTATGTTTCAACTATAAAAACAATGATTTTTTTTTCAACTAAAAAATAATAATTTAGTTTAGTAATATTTTTAAAAATAAAATTTATATTTAAAATTTAACATTATAGACACGATTTATATTTTAGATATTATGTCTATAAATATGATGAGATTTGATTTATGTTTTAGCTACATCAAATGACTTGAAATTCTATATCGCTGATCTTGATACATTATTAATCAATAGTTAATTGCATTAAATTTGAATTTTCTATGTGTCCGATAACATAGACATATTTTTTTAATTTAATTTATTGAGAACTCCATTACATCAAATGACTAAATTATGTTTTTTAGAAAAACCTAAGTATTTTTTTTTAGAACTCCATTACATCAAATTAACTATTGATGTAATGAAGTTAGTGCAATTAAAAAAATGACACTAATCTAATCACTAATCTAGTCATTTGAAAAATAAATCATTATTTTTTAGTTGAAAAATAAATCATTGTTTTTATAGTTGAAACATAATTTAGTAAATATAATTTTTTTAAGTTTTTTTTATTTAATCAAAATCAAACCTAAGTTTTCTGTTTTTTTTTGTCACTGTTCACAGACGGGATTATCCATCCCGTCCCTAAGATTTTTTTTTTTTCGGATTTTGGGTTAGTCAGTGGTTAGATTGGTGCGGGATTATCATTAGCAGGGACGTGATAATTTGTCCCGTCCGTAGGGATGTTGAAATTTATTCCGTCGTACTTATTTTTTGAAAAAAAGTCAGATCTATCATTTTTTCAATATTAATTTTATTTTATTTCGATTAATAAAAAAATCGATTTATTCGTCTACTCTCCATCCAAACAAGTGTCATGCGGTCTGTCCTGTTTTAACCTAAAGGTCTTCGCCATTTACAACACTGGATAGCAAAAGTAACAATTTATTTGTTCCTTGAAAAGGAATGAACTGTCTGGACATCTCCAGTTTCACAGAAAGGAGATGATTATATCCACTACCAAGTCTGGCGTGACTGGAGTTACTGGAGTTACTGGCGTTACTGGCGTTCATGGCGTTCCATGGACCATAAGAAAAGGCAAAAAAAGCAGCGGCTACCATTCCACATTAGACATTACCACCTACCAATACCAAGTCGCTGTATATTTATTATTTAATCGGACTCCCTACTCCATTCCAGAAGAGAGAAGAGAAGAGAAGAGAAGAGAAGAGACGAAGGAAGCGTCAATAGCAGGGCGATCAGAAAAAATAACCTCCGACGGGCGACGCTACTCTTCGACCTTAGTACTAGATTTCAATGGCGGGAAAGGTAGCACGTATGAAGCTGGGTTCGCAGGGACTGGAGGTATCCAGACAAGGACTAGGTTGCATGGGCATGTCTTCCTTCTACGGTCCTCCCAAACCCGATTCCGACATGATCGCTCTCATCCACCATGCCATCGCCTCTGGTGTTACATTATTCGATACATCTGATATCTATGGTCCTTTTACCAATGAAATTTTACTTGGCAAGGTACTACTCTAACACCTTCTTTCTTTCTTCCTCTTTCTTTCTTTTTAACTTGGATCCCATCCACCATACCTGTTTGACGAAATGCAGGCATTTCAAGGTGGGATGAGAGACAAGGTTCAGCTGGCAACCAAGTTTGGTCTCACCTTTGCTGATGGTAAGAGAGAGATTAAGGGAGACCCCGCTTATGTGCGAGCTGCATGTCAGGCTAGTCTCAACCGACTCGCTACTGACTCTATTGACCTGTACTATCAGCACCGCATTGATACCCGTGTCCCAATTGAAGTCACAGTAAGTTGGTTTTGCCAATTTAATCTTCTATCCTTCTGATTATTATTACTTAAGTTTAAAGGCCTCTTTGAGGGAGAAATGCCAGATAGGCAAAATAAGTATAGATTTAATGGTATGCTGGATAGGGGAGAGCATAATACCAGATTTAAGACTGTTAATTTAGCAATTTACAATTGAGACGAGACAAGTTCCTCTGCGGAAACAGGTCAGCAAATCTCCAAACTTGTGGGGTTTCTAGATTTGGGTATGAGTTCTTTCGGTTTTGTGATACCGTTAGTTCATTAGTTGTACTCTTGCTCTTATTCATGAAGCAAGCAATTATTGACTGCTTATTTCAAAAAGAAGAACAAGGATGAAATAAGTTACAGTTGGTTAGTTGTTAGAGTTCTTATATTGTGCAAGTTGGATCCTGTATGAGATTATGGTAAATTTTTTTTTTTCCTCATAATGTTGGTTTTAAGGAATAGAGTTTACATGATGGGGATTTGCATTTAATTACATAATCTTCATTAATTTTGGGTTGAGAGAGTGTATATTCAGTTCTTCTCCAGCTTTATGTTGCAAATTTGAGGCTGAGTAGTGGAGAGGATCTAAATTCATCTCTAATTGCTTAAGCTATGTATTTTTTGTTGGTGTAATTGAGAATGAAGTCAGCATAGGTGAGACATCAGGGTAGGTAAGACTTCACATATGAAGCTGGACCTACATGTTAGGTATATGATAATGGCTTTCTATTTCAAGTTATTGTCCTTGTGGTACCAGTACCACTTAAATGCTGGTAAAGGATTTCAGCCATTGATTATTCTGTAGGATAAGGTGAGCATATGATGTTGCTTTGGGAATTATTATATAAACCATGCTAAATTCCAAATAATAGGGTTACTTGATTGTGCTTTATCTTGACAATCTTGACAATATCTGTCAAATCATGCTAAAACCATTGCAAATTTAAAAGTCAGTTCAGAGATGTGTTATTGTGCTGATAGAGAGCTTATCTATCAAATTTGTTTAATCTGAGATAGAATGCAATGTGTCAGGTCTGGTCCGGTTTGGGTTGGCTCATCTTTCTTTTTATAATTCTCTTTCTTCTAGAGTTCTAGGCAGCAGCAGCGGCACATGGTGGAAGGGTAGGACAGTTGTCGTACCTTGACTAGAAAAATAGTCAAGTTTATTATGTTTCTATAATTTTCAAAAAAAGAATTAGATACATATACATGTAGTCAAGTTTATTATATTTCTATGATTTTTTGGAAAAAAAAAAAAAGAATTAGACAAATATACATGTAGTCAAAATTATTACAAAATTATGCCCCAACCTGGTTAAAAACTAAGAGTTGACTTACTATGAGATATTTCTGGCTTTGCCCCTGATTCTAGAGACTAGAATGTAAAGAACATTTCCTTAATTTGCCAATTTCAGGTGGGAGAGCTTAAGAAACTTGTGGAAGATGGAAAGATAAAGTATATAGGCTTATCTGAGGCATCAGCTTCGACAATTCGAAGGGCACATGCGGTGCACCCAATCACTGCTGTTCAGATTGAGTGGTCCCTTTGGACCAGAGACTGTGAAGAAGATATTATACCAACATGCAGGTTTTTGTCTTGTGTTTTTATTTTTATTGCCTTATAATTTAGCTTAACCTAAGTAGTCATTTAATTGTAGGATACATATCAAAATAATGCAGAAGAAAATTGAATGACAGTAAATCTTTAGATTGTAAGCTTGATTTTACATTAAATTTATTTTTCTTTTCAGCTTTTATCTTTGATCATGCTTTATGTATACTTTTCCTTTTCGTCGAGCTAGTTGGTGTTCTATAATTGTACTTGAATTGCCTATGTTCTCAGTTCAAAGATTGATGTCTTGTTTTATCCTATGCTTTATTTATTGGCATCTCTTTCTTGTAGAGAGCTGGGCATTGGTATTGTTGCTTATAGCCCTCTTGGACGGGGCTTTTTCGGCAGTGGTCCAAAAATGGTTTCTGAACTATCAGACCAAGACTTCCGCAAGGTAAAACTCTTAAAACCAAATTCGGTGCATTTTTTTGGACAGTTGTTTCTTATGTATAAAAGGGTCATGGCAAGGAAAGTAGCATGCGGTCCTGCTTCTTTCTTCAAACAAACAACGGAAAAAAAAAATGAAGGAACAAGTGATGAAAAAATGATAATAATAAGTGCGTGACATTTAACTTTTCACATATAGTTGAGGACCTATTTAATGTACTATAGGGCTTAAAACAGAGTAAATATAGCCTTGTTGTGTTAAGGTTTATACACATTATATGTTTAAAAATATGCAAAATCGAGTTCGATTTGATTGGTGCAGGAAGACAGAGGTGTCTGCATCTGTTATGTTCATGTTATCCTTGCAAACAAAATTTGCAATACTCAATTACATAAATTATTCTTACATGTGCATGTGTCCCATAATGCTACATAAATTGAAAGGTCTTCCATGATCCTTAAATTGCTCTTCTTTGTACAATGGGATATTCCTTTGCCTCTACCTAAGACTTAATTTGAACTTTGCATTGCACGAGTCCCGCTCTGTTTCAACTGGAAGGGGAGAGGGAGAATTTTCAGGATCAACTTCCATGAATGGTTCTTATGTATTTCCTATTTTGGTACCTAAAATTTGAAAGTTCATTGTGATACTTCATCACTCTGATTTATACAATGGGAGCTTTTTAAAAGTCAAAGACCAAACTGGGAAGATGGTCACCGTTTGACTAGACACTTGTTTGTCATACTTTCTTTGGAGCCATCATCTTTGACGCGTCTAATTGTCTAAACCTAGGCATCTAAAAATGGCCTAAAATTTGCAGGCTTTCCCTAGATTCCAACCCGATAACCTCGAGTCGAATGCTCTAATATTTGACCGTGTCAATGCGATGGCTACAAAGAAAGGATGCACCCCATCGCAACTGGCTCTGGCCTGGGTCCACCACCAGGGCACTGATGTGTGCCCCATACCAGGGACCACTAAGATAGAAAACTTCAAACAGAATATTGGAGCTCTATCTGTAAGACTCTTGCCTGAAGAAATGGCTGAGCTTGAGTCTTGCGCCTCAGCTGACTTGGTCAAGGGAGATAGGGCTCCTAGCGTGCTTTGGACTTGGAAGAATTCTGATACCCCTCCTCTGTCCTCTTGGAACGCCTGAGCCTCTTTTATTTTATATGTGCAATGATAGTGCTTTGTGGGTGAATGTTACCTTAGGCTAGTTTAGCATGACATATTTCTTAAAATAATGCACCAAATATAAAGGAAGCCTACATAATTATTGTAATTTTCATTATTCTGTCTTACTTTACACATACACTGCTTTACAGATGATACCTAGATTCAAACCTGAAAACCTAGAGAAGAATGCTGTTGCATTTGAGCGAGTGAATGCACTTGCAACAAAGAAAGGCTGCACACCAGCCCAATTGGCACTGGCGTGGGTCCACCACCAGGGTCCTGACGTGTGCCCCATACCTGGGACCACTAAAATAGAAAACTTCAACCAGAATATTGGAGCTCTATCTGTGAAGCTCTCTCCAGAAGAAATGGCTGAGCTGGAGTCGTGTGCTGGACTGGTGCAGGGTAACAGGTATCCCTCCATGGCAAATACATGGAAGGACTCTGAGACGCCTCCCTTGTCTTCATGGAAGGCATAAGTTTGAGACAGGGAAGATTTGTATGGTACCGGTGATAGTTAATTTTGTGGGTTCAGAGTGTGTTGCTCTTGGGTTATGTTGTATGTGCTCGTGATTTTTATGGTACCGGTGGTACGAACTGTTCTGTGATGGTCGAATAAGAGGTTGGAATAAGATTGGCAGCTCGAATAGTTTGAAGTAATGCACTCTCATCTTTTAATGTTATTTTATAAGTCTCACTGACTAAGATTTTAAGCACGAGCATGGAGGGTAGAGAGAGCGAGAGAGCGACAGGTCCTCCTTGTATTTCTTAAAAGATATAGCGGAGAGAGAGAGAGGGAGAGAGGTCCTTAATAACTTGTTTGAAAAGAAAAAGAACAGAAAACAATCAACTACACTCCACTCTTCCATCAATTCATATTGCTTTCCAAATTCCAATCAACAAAAATGTTGTTGATTTCCAGTCCTTGGGTTTTTTGGGGAGGGTTGGATTAGAAATTTCTTCAGGCATACTGCCTGTCATTACTCATTTGGCGTGTATGACTGTCCTAAGTCTATTTTTGGTGCATATATTAAGTCCTTTCAGAAGATTAACAAATGGTGTTTTTTAACTTTTCAGTAAGCAGAAAGATTTACTATTTTTGGCGCATATACTATTATCACCTGTAAAATTTAATATCAATGAATTGTCGTTCGTGCCAGCTTGAAAGATGAGGTAATTCGAAATGAGGTAAATTTCAGGTTACGGGGTAGTTGGGTGTTTTTAAAATCAGTAAGCAGAAAGATTTACTGGTCTGAATTTTGGAGATGTTTCAAAAGAGGCTCGAGACTTATTTTTTTTTTTTAAAGTTCACAGGCATTTGCAATTGATTCAAAAGAGTTACAAGCTAGCTTTTACATAATATTAGACAATAATTGTCTTCGAAAGCGTTCAGTTGTAAGCAAATAAACACACAGGTTGTCCCGTGGACACAAATTTGATTGTAATTATAGGAGTTTAGTGATTGTTTTCACTTTTCACTATACGCATATTTGTCTTGTTCTTTATGGTATAGTACACCATATGAAACCCTTATGCAAGATTGAGAAGACAATAAATCATATCGGAATCAACCAAATTAGAACAATCACCTCTTAGAGAAGGAGCTACCATATTAGAGCGAGAAGGGGAGAGAGGAAGGAGTTACCATATGTATAACTCATTTCACCTACTCTTCTATTGACAAAGAAGAAAAGAAGAGTACAAAATAAGAGTAAAAGAAAAAACGAACTGCTTATCTTGGAGAGGCGAGGCGGTGACCGAAAGCAACTGCTCAAACAAAAGTCAAAACAAAGAGCAGTAACTAGACTCACTAGGCAAAAACGCTGAGAACATAAAACAAATTTGGTAGACAGAAGCACATGCTTAAACAGAGTGGATGGGTGGAGAGAGGGTGGGAGGCGGCGGCATCGCCTTAGGCTTTGCTGGAATGAAGTATACCTGACTGAACTGAGCTTACAATTCCGAAACGAAGACCACTAAAGATAAATAAATTCATAGAACGCAGGTCACAGTGGAGACTTTGAGAGGGCATCGGACCTACTCCTAAGTCCTAACATTAGGAAAGACCTGGCCTCATTCATAGTGACTAGTGAGATCCATGGGCCTGTTGCATGAGTAGCAGCTAGGAGCCCATGTCTAAAGCCGACCAGGCTAACTAGCGTTACTAGCGTTACTACTTACTAACGGACGATCCCCCCTCGTCTGTCAACTGTCATTGTCAGAGACTGACTTTCCCGGGTTCCCTCACCGCACGTCGACTCGTCGCCATCGCCACCAATAAAGACAAGTTTCACCATCTTTTCTTTCTTTAAAAAAAAAAAAAAAGAAATGTCGCAATGGCCCCCACCTGCGGTGGCACCAGCGGCGCATCCGGAGGAGGACGACTGGTCCTTCCTCACCGATCAATTCATCTCCGTCACCTCTCTCTCCTCCTCCTCCTCCTCTTCCCCTCCCCACTCCACCAATCCTTTCCTCTCAGACTCCGCCTTCTCCACCAACAATCCTTTCCTCACGCCGCCCCCAACTGTCACCCAACGCTCAGCTTCCCTTTCCGACCCAGCTCCGATCAGCAGTGCTTCTCCATCTGAACCCCACCGCTCTGCCTCTCTCTCTCTTTCTCATCCTCCCTCCATCCGCAGTGCTCCTCCAGCTGCGCCCCCACGCTCAGACTCCCTCTCCTCTGACTCTGGTTACTGGACCCCACCATCTGACCCGTACCGTTCTGTCTCTTCTCTTTCTTTCTCTCCATCTGCCACTCCCGACACTACACAATGGGCTCCACCACCAGGGCCACAACATGCTGGATCATTGCCCGAGTTATCTGGCCGGGTTAATTCAGACCCAATTTTCCAACCAGCATCTCGGGCTGCTGTCCACCCAGATCGACCTGTTCCATTGACCATCCGGCCAAGACCACCATGGGAGTCACAACACGGCTTCAGTCTCAAGTCCATTGTTTTCTTCCCTCCCTCTCATCTGTGGGCTGGCCATGAATCTGGTTTAAGTGTCTGCAATGTGGATAGACCGTTTGATGAAATGCTCAACAAAAGGGGGATCAGGAGAGGGGATGAAGAGAGTGCACCTTTTATTCAGTCAACAAGGACTGCAGCAGTTGTTTCCCTTTTGGTAGATACGGGACGTGGTGTTGTATGGAGTGGGCATGCAGATGGGAGAATAATGGCCTGGAGGGCTGACGGGTCAGGCTTGGTTGATGGGTTCGTGGACTGTGGTGCATGGGATGCCCACCAGCGGGCCCCAGTGCTGTCCATGGTTTTGACCTCTTATGGTACTGTAACTTCTGATTTTGGTGGTTTAGATTATCTTTTTTATTTGCCTGTCTTATATGAGAACTGTGATGGAGTGATCTGTGGTTTTGAATATTGGTTTGTGACTCTGTGTTATGTCCTTTAGACTGATGAGAGGTGAAATGTTTAGCTTTTACTCATTGAAATTCACATATATTTCTCTATATTTTTCAGTAAATCTTTTGAGAGGGAGGAAAGACAGGCAGGAAGGGGCAAATTGTTTAATACCTTTATTAGCCATAATGGAAGCGGTACGAATTGTGCATTGCTGCAAAAAATCCTCAAACTTAACTAAGCTCCTTACATTTCTGGGTTCCAGGTGAATTATGGTCCGGATCAGAAGGTGGAGTTATAAAAATATGGTCAGCTGAGGCCATTAAAGAGTGCCTCTCTCTACGAAAGGAAGAGAAACACAAGGCAACTTTCTTGCTAGAGAGGACGTGCATTGACCTGAGAACTCTGGTGTCTGATGGTGGGTGCTGCCCCTTACCTGTTATGGATATCAAGCTCTTATTATCCGACAATTCTGGATCAAAGGTCTGGTCTGGCGGTTCTCTCTCCTTTGCTCTCTGGTATGACTTTCAGATTATTGTTTTTTTTAGTTTCATTTGAAATTGTATATCCGCTATTAGGTCTAAGTTTTATTTGGCTTGTACTCGTATTGGTTTCTTGACTGGTAAGTTATTGTTTTTTGAGTTTCATTTGATCCCTATATAGTATTGTCTGAAATGAACTCAATAGAAGACCACTAACAGAAGAGTTCAAACACATATTCAACCTGGTAGAGTACTTCTCAATTTTTGTTTCTCACTTCTCGTTCTTGATTTATTTTTATATCTCGGTACTATTGCCAGATGGTAGTACCGAAAATCATATAATAATTAATACTACCTAGTGCCTCTCATAGCCAGTGTCTGAATACATCTTCCATTATGTGTAGTTAGTAGTAACTGTTAAGGTGACATAGGCAGGTGCTTTGTGTACTGATATGTGCTAAACTTCAACCATCTTTGTTAATCGGAAGTAATATAATTTTTTTGTCATTTAGGGATTGCCGCACAAAGGAGCTCCTAAAAGTAATAAGCAGCATAGATGGCCAGGTGGAGAATCGGTTTGATCTATCCCCTCAAGATCTATACTCCTTCAAAAAGGAGAAACCGCGTGGCCCCCCTAGCTTCTTTCAGCGTTCCCGAAATGCCATTATGGGTGCAGCAGACACTTTCAAGAGAGTTGCAGTGAAAGCCGCTTTTGGGGATGACATTCGGAGAGTTGAAGAAGTCGCCATGTCAGCAGTTGGCACAATCTGGGCTGGCAGTGCTAATGGGGCCATTTCTCAGTGGCATCCAAGTGGGCATCGGTTGAATGAATTCCAGCATAACTTCACCTCTGTTGTGTGCATTTGTGCACATGGTGCAAGGATGTGGGTTGGGTACAGCGACGGTACATTACAAATTATGGACCCTGATGGGAAGCTTCTCGCAAGTTGGGTTGCACACAAAAGTCCAATTATGAAAATGGCTGTGGGTGGGACGCAAATTTTCACACTGGCACATCATGGGGGTATTCGTGGATGGAGTTTATCATCTCCAGGACCAATTGATAGTATTGTAAGAGCTGAGCTGACACACAGAGAGGCGAAGTATAAGAGATTGAAGCATTTTAAGGTGGTGACTGGTACGTGGAATGTGGGACAGGAAAAGGCATCTAATGATTCTATAAGGGCATGGCTTGGAGTTGCAGTAAAAGAGGAAGTTGAGTTGGTGGTGGTAGGGTTGCAGGAAGTGGACATGGGTGCAGGTTTCCTTGCAATGGCTGCAGCTAAAGAGACGGTTAGCAAGAACTGTGATTTTCTTTTGCCTGGATTATCTTTGTTTCTTATGGTGTTGTTTGTTGTTTTTGGTTATGATAATTGTCAGAAAAGAACAAGAATCATTTTGCCTCATCAAAATGCTTAAGTATCAATTGAGGCTCCCTTAATCCTTTTAAAACAAAAGGGCTACAGAAAGGTATTAAAAAAAGTATTAGGCTGTATTGCAACTGGTGTTAGAGTGTACTTAAAATATTTTGGAAAAAAGTTCTGCAGGAATCTTGGATTGCATAAATACGTTTTGGGTGTTCTATTATTCTCCTTTTTTTATATGATAATTTCCTTCTTTTTCTTTCCTTGATAGTGAAAGTGATTTGTTTCACTTTCTTTTGCTTTCTGCTATCCATTATGGCATGCATGCAGGTAGGGTTTGAGGGAAGTCCAAGTCCAAATGGCGAGTGGTGGTTGGATGCCATTGAAAGGGTCCTAGGTCGGACCAACTTCGAGCGTGTTGGCTGTAGGCAGTTTGCTAGCTTACTTATTGCTGTATGGTAATTTTTTTTTAATAAGGAAACAATGGTTCCTCATATTTGACAACACTGGTGTACCCAAATGTTGCCACGCCGGATGGGATAACTAAAAACAACAGACCTCCATGGAACAATACCACGTTGAAAGTGCTGTAGCGGTTAGGGGTGGAGCCAGACTTTCAAGCAATGTGGTCAAATGTGAATGGGGGTCAATCATATAAATTTTTATTGCTGCGTATGGGGGTCAATTTTACAGTGCCCATTGCATTTTAAACTAAACTATATAGAAATCCATGTATAAGTACAAATTTTTTGAAAATGAATTGGGGTCAATTGACGAATTCCTATCCTCTGGTTTACTATGTATTACTACAGAGGCACTGTTCTGTAGAGTGAGATGATCCGGACCGTTCTTTTAACTTTGCATGAATCTCAAAGCACAAATATTACTGCCCCCCCACACTCCCCCACTATCCCGAATAGGCACTGTTTTTTAATTAATCTGAAGCTGTAAAGTAGTGGGTCCCACCGTGCGGTACTACAGAGGATATGCGTCCTCAATTGACCCCCATATGCAACATGTGCATCCGCCTCTGGCAGCAGTTATGTTGAAAGTGCTGCAGTACCAAGATACCACGTTGCAATACTTGTTTGTTGATTTTTTCTTAGAAATTTACAACATTTTCTATCAGGGCCAAGAAGAGCCTTAAACAGTATATTGGTGATGTTGAAAGTGCTGCAGTAGCTTGTGGTCTTGGACGAGCCATTGCTAACAAGGTAACTTTTTACATAACTAAGCACCTTTTTTAACTGTTAGGACTTCTGGTAATGGCACTCAGTACAGTTTGCTGTTGTGGGAATGGTGAATTCCACATGAACCATACAATAATGCTTTGTTTCTTCGTAAAATATAAGATTTTTTTTTTTATTGGAGTCCTTAGGAAGAAATATTTGAACAGATGCTCTACATTTGAACCATGTTAATTTCTGCATCATATAAAAAGGATGACAACAAACTAAGAAATTGATCAATAATCTTGTTTTTGTTGGGAAACTTACTAAGCAGAATCCGTTAAAGAGAGAATTGAGGAACTTTGTTCACTACTCAATTCTCTCTTTTTACAAATATTTGACTACGATTGGGTTTCATTTCTAGCCTACCCCAACTTGTTTGGGACTAAAGGCTTGGTGGTGGTTGTTGTTGTTTAGCTGGTAGCTTTATCAGTTTGAACTTTGAATAAATTATCTTTCTGTCGCTCTTTGAGAAATGTCCATTCTGTGCTATCAAGTACAGCATTTCTGTTGGGCTTTATCTTTTGGGATTTTTTTAACAGAAAAAATGCACCCATGATTCATTCATAAATTATGTATATGATCTATAGGGAGGAGTAGGTTTCAGGATGCGAATATATGGGAGAACTGTGTGTTTTGTGAACTGCCACTTGGCTGCACACTTGGAGGGTGTGATTCGCCGTAATGAGGATTTTGAGTATATTTACCGTAGTATGACCTTCACCTCAGCAGGTCCTCATTTCACACTTATTATTATTTTTTTTCTTTCCAGTTCTGTTTTTATTTTTTTGTGCATATTCCAAGCTTGTCATCGTGAGAGAAGTTTCTTACATTTTTGTTTTGTTAACAGCTAATGCTTCTTCTGGCCCAATTTTCCGTGGTGCAAATGTATGTGGCTTTTCCTCCAATATATTATTTTAATATAGAATGCAGTTCTACAGGGAGTTTATGGGGATTAAATGATTAATTGCTTAAAAGTGCCACCAGACAATTTTGTTTTGCTCCTTGTAAAATAGAGGAAATATTTGTTAAGGCTGTTACTTGTCTGATATACCCAAATGCTGGCAGGTTTGCGATACTAAAACATGAACATGACTAAGTAAATTCCTGACACCTAAAATTAGCATCCTTTTGTGTTTAGTGACCTGAAGCAAAGGCACACTTCTCCTAGACCCATTTTTTTGGAAACAAAGAATCACACCTATTGTATTGAACTTGTGGGACCACTTTTTAGCTCCTCTGTGTTCGCTATCAGTGCTGCACTTTATTGTTCCTAGTTTAAAATTTTCTGATTAAAGGTTGCAGTCTCATTGCTTTTCATTTTTATAGTAGTTAAACAAAAGGTCCTAATCAGTACCGTAGGAAAGATTCCATCTTTGTAGCAGTTTTTGTCATTTACTTTCTTTCCAGAAAAGGTGTTGATTAATATTAACAAAAAAGCATGGTACATCGCTAGTTCCTGCTTAAATACGTCATTTTAGTAAACCAAAATCTTTTCTGAAAATATTTGAAAAGCTTGTTACCTGAATTCTACACCTAATTAAGTATCACTTGCGCTTTTTTATATTCTAACTATGGTTTGATCATGTAATTAGGTACCCAACAGAAGGCCGGACCTATCAGAGACCGATATGGTTGTATTTCTCGGTGATTTCAACTATCGGCTGGATGGCATCACATATGAGGAAGCCATGGCTTTGGTTTACCAAAAGGACTTTGATAGGCTGAGACAGAGGGACCAGCTCAGAGCAGAAATGCATGCCGGCAGAGTCTTTCAGGGATTGCGTGAAGGGAACATTAAATTTCCCGCCACTTACAAATTTGAGAAATATATATCAGGTCTATCAGGTAACTTCTTTTTCTTCTCTCTTGGATTTTGGTAGGGCTGATAACTGCAGTCCGCTTGATGTTATCCCTTTTGTACCCTAGATATAGTATGCCTAGCCTTATAACCAGGGAGGATCGAAGGCACAAGTAAACTTTGTTTCTAAAGAACTGCTGAACTTTAAATTAAAATAATTTTTGAAGTTTATCATTAATAAAGCGGCTGAACCTGTGGGTTGTATGAATGGAACATCGATTGTCATTTCACCTACAGATTTGCAGAACTTGTGTGGTCTACAAAGTTAATTGGGATCCGGAGCTGAACTATTTATTTAACAGCCTATTTATAAATCTATGTGATGTGAGCATAAAAAGGATCTGTAAAAGGATTCAGTAGCTTGATATGATCTTATAGGGTATGATTCAAGTGAGAAAAAGCGTATTCCTGCATGGTGTGATCGCATTCTATATCGTGACAGTCGTACTACTTCTGGGGATCAGTGCTCCTTGGATTGCCCCATTGTTTCATCTATTTCTCTGTAAGTAGTTTTGCTTTTTCAACAAATGACCGCCTTGTTGTTTTTTGTTACTGTTTAAATTTTATTTTTATTCATTAGTTTATCTTTTAATTTTTATACTTCTTGGAGCATGTTTTGTTAAGATTGGGATCTGGAATTGAATTCCGTCCGCAAGTAAACCAGTATAGTAGTAGTTCTTCATTGCTGGCTGTAGTACTGAAGATTGAGCGAAACTGGATTTAGCTTGTTCCCATTTAATCTCGATTTATAACATGGATGTTTATTAAAAATGGTTTAGCTAATTATTTATCATTTTTTAAATTCTCAGGTATGATTCTTGTATGGAGACCACAGACAGTGATCACAAGCCGGTAAAATGTATGTTGAATGTTGATATTGCCCATGTAGACGAGCAGGTGAGGAGGCGAGAGTTTGGAGATATTATTTCGACAAACACAAAAGTAAAAGGTTTATTGGAGGAACTTAAAATTGTGCCAGAATTTTCTGTCAGTACAAACAGTGTAAACTTGCATAATGAAGATATCTCCATTGTCAAAGTAGTTAATAAAAATAGAAGGGAAAAGGCTGCTTTTGATATATTTTCTGCCGATGCTTTCTCCCCTTCGGGTGAGCATCAACATAAGAGAGGTTTCTTTCCCAAGTGGTTAAAGGTCAGTTTTTTTTTTATATTGTAGCTAATATTAGAAAACTATTCACCTCAATCTTTATTTGTTAGAATATCAAAACACGCCAAAGCTAAGCGATGTTAGTCTACCATCTCGAATGATGATGCGTGGGATATTTATAATATTGTAAGTGTGTTTAAATGATACCACACTTGACAGAGGCAGATTTGCAATTTGAGATTTTGGTAGGGGTATATTCCATTTTGCCAGTTTAGTTTCAATCGTCAGGCTCTGCTATATTTTTCCTTTCTGGTTGCCATATTGGCAAAGAAATATTTACACAAGTATCTATGCCATATAGATGGAAAGTATTTCCTCATGGGCAAAACATATTCCTGCAAAAAGTAACTTACTGGAGCATGTAGATGTTGCTCTGATGAATTGAATACCTATCTTTTTTTTCTTTTTCTTTTTCAATATACATAGGTAAATCCCACATTTGGCATCATCAATCCTGGACAAACGGTTGAAGTCAATATTCAACGCGGCGGTCTTTACAATCAAGATTTCTATGATGGATTCTCGGGGAACCGGCAAAATGAAGAAAATGGAGAAAAAATGGCGATTTTAGTTGTGAAAATCACTAGCAATCACTCGACCGAGGCAAAGACTTGTTTGGTAAATGTACATCACACATGTTCAAATGGAGCATTTGCTTCCAGAAACAGAGAATATAATCGCAGTGGGTATAGAGATGGTTAGGTACATATTGGTGATTGTCCTTTTTAACACCATGTATATTTATTTTGAGATCATTCTTTTACTGTAGTAAATAATGAGTAGATGGCAAAATTGTGATCATTCTAGCTAAATTTCTTTTTCAATCTTGTAACTTTGTTTAAATATTGATACATGGATGGCGTTTTATTACTGCTCTGATAATCTGATATATATTTTATTTTTGGACCCAAAAAGATATTTTTTAAGTATGCCTTAACAGCTTTATTTAGAGCTACTAACAATTCAAATGCTATTTTGTTCCCCTCTAATTATTATTTTCGTTTTAGTATGGATAATTATCTTGATAGATATTTTGGAATAGGTTTTCATTTTCTTCTACATAAGAGGGATGACCTGTGCAGACACAGGCAGAATAGCACTAGTAATAGTATACATAGGTTGTTGATGGCAAATATGAAATCCTAACATCAAGTGTTTGGTAAAACTTTGGTGATGTATGGGCATATAGGCTGAAATTTTGTAAGGTGGTTTTTGCACATATGAACAAGGTAACTTGATGACTACGGAGAATAGGGGTGGAGAAGTTGAATCAGCTTTTGATTGAAAAGGGATCATCTAAAACATGGTGACTAGTTTTGTAAATTTTCCATTTAATGAAACATGACTTATGCATGACCTGATACTACGGATCATCATCGAACATTGGGAGGTGAGAAAGGATAAAAATTAGGGGTTGAGTGTATTAGTTTTCCCAAGTTGATACAAGCACTGACAATTCGCCTTGTACAACTAGAGCATAAGAATGACTATAAATACTATTTATTCCAAAATCATGATTATCCATTCACTCAGTAATCACAATTCACAAATTTGTTCATGAATAAACACTGGTTGCAGAGTTAAAACCCAATATTTCATGTGCGCACAAACAGAATGCTTTTTTTCCCCCTCCTATCACAAGTTGAAATATGGTTATGAAATCCTTTAAACGTCAAATAAGTAAAACCCATCAAATAAGTAAAACCCTACATATGCCGTCACAATAACATAACAACAAGCACCACATACATATCTCGTTCCAAAGAGCTAACAAAAACCACAAATTCTTCTCCACCACCACCACTAGTAGCTATCTAGGTGTCAACTTTTGCTGCCCTGACGTCAGGGTTCCAAAGAAAGAGAGAATCATACAACATATCTGTAAGTAATATACCGGCCAGCAGTTTCACTGGGCCTAATAATCTTCACAACATGACCCCGCTTCAGTCCATAATATCTCGCTATTGGATCTGTAACTTGAATTCTAGGTAGCTGGAAATAAAATCATTTTAAAATAGACATCAGATGCAATTCAAACATATTGGGTTTAATGCCCGGGTATTAGTGGTTTCTACAAAACCATCTTCGGCAAATGCATGGAATAGTGGAAAGGTGGAAAAGGTAAGAGGCTTCTATTCCATATAATTCAAATCATGTTTGGCACATTAGGAATAGAGGAAGAGTGGAATTGAGCTAATTCCAACATGCGGAGAAGTCACTCCCCCCAATTCCACCTCTATCATGGAATAGTGGGATGGAATAGAGAGAGGCTAAAGTGCAAAAGAGAAGGGTTTCACTCATATTTCCATCCAAATTCCACTCGCGTTTGGCTACTATTCCATCATAATTCCTTTATGCCAAACAAGCCCCTAGAGATTGATCTCTGAATTGCTAAAGGTAACAAGGCTACCCAGTACCAATACTAGCACGTCCTATGCCCATGACAGCATGCAATAGGGATGCATGCAATCATAACATACAATGAAAGGAGAAAAGAGTTCACACATATGTACCTGTGTTTCCTTAACAGTGTATCTCTCAAGCAAAGTCTTCTTCTCTTCAGTGGACAACAACTGGTGCTCTGGAACAAGCACATGGTCCTTTATATTAACCAAAAGCTCCCCCTCCTGAAATGAAATAAAAAATTTAAAAACCAAGTAATCTATGATAACCTGATACATTGGGTTCATAAAGTCAGAATTTTCGAATCTGAAGGTGAGTCAAGACTGACAAAACATATTTTCCACACTTGCTCCGTGATTTTGTTAATTATAAATCTTGAGCTTTAGTTAGCCCATAAAAATTTAAAGAGAAGTTCCTTCTTATAAAAATTTTTCAAATCAACCAAATATGGTAAAATCCATCTCATTAGGTCAAACTGACTGCCCCCCTAAATAACTTAGCCAGGTCCCAGTCTATACTCCTCGACTGATAGGTAGATTTGGTTTTATCAGCACCAAATTCCATCTCTTGATATAATAATGCAAATCTAATAAATCAAATTTGACAAATTGCCACAAGCAGTTTTGTTTGTGTTTTTTTATTGTTCCAGTTTTTTAAATAATTTACAAAGCAATCTGAGAGTTCCATGTTTTCTTGCTTGCCTATAAACAATTCTGGCCTGCTATCTCCAGAGTATCCAAACAACCATTCTAATTCGTAATTTCATGTGTGAAGCTGCTAACAATCACACAAATATTTATGAGCTTGTTCGGCGACATTCCTCAAGGGTGAAGGATTTGAAATTTAACCGTCACTAAGGAGTCATTGTACAACAAGACATCGTTGGTAACATTACCATACCAGTATAATGAAGTCAGACGTTTAGTTGGTATATCGTTGCATCTATTCTATAGTTTAAGATTCTCAAATTGCTAAATCAAACAGAATACATCCTTCACTGAGTTTTGATTGCATTTCTATTGATTTGGATCCAGAACACCATTGTATAATTTTGTTCAATTTTTTGATAGAACTCTCTTTGCAATTAAAGAACCACCGTTGATGAGTTAACATGTGTCATTTGTCTTTCAGATTGAGATCTTGTGGCGATTGCCAGTATAATCCCCATGTACCACCCAAATCCTAACAAAAAAAAAAAAAAATAGGAAAAAGTGATCTAATACCTAACTTTGCTAAAAAAGCATATCACTCGAGCAATATATGAGATGCAGAGTAAGGGCCGGATCTGTGGTGTCAGATTTTGGAAGGAGGGGGGTGGGGGTGGGGGTGGGGGTGGGGGTGGCAGCAGAGGAGGAGGAGAAATATTGATTTGGATCCAGAACATCATTGTATAATTTTGTTCAATTTTTTGATAGAACTCTCTTTGCAATTAAAGAATAACCGTTGATGAGTTAACATGTGGTAATTTGCGTCATTTTCCTTTCAGATTGAAGTCTTGTGGGGATTGCCAGTATAATCCCCACACACCACCCAAATCGTAACAAAAAAATGATATAGGAAAAAGTGATCTAATACCTAAATTTGCTAAAAAAACCCATATCACTCGAGCAATATATGGGAAGCAGAGTAAGGGCCTGGTCTGTGGCATCAGATTTTGGAGGGGGGTTGGGGGGTGGCGGCGGAGGAGGAGAAATACCTAGTCGAAGTGGATGTCTATGGAGAGGTCATCTCAAGGAGGAGCTGTCTGTGGCGTCGGATATGCAATTTGGTCGCTGGAGAGTCGGTAATGAAGGCTGGAAAGAGGAGGTTATTATTTTCCCGTATCTAGGACGTGCTGAAGTGAGAGGAAGAAACTAATAGAAAATTATAAAAGATAAAGGAGGCTCTAAGGAGAAGGGCATTACTGTCTGCGAAAAGAGGCAAAGGAGTTCTCAAGGAGAAAAAATACCTAGAGGATGCCGACTTGACTTAGGAATTAAGCTAAGGAGAAGCTTTAATCCAGTCCAAGGAATCTCTATTCAGCTAGATTAAGAGGGACTAAAGTCTAAGGAGGCCTAGGGAGGTAGCACCATGGCGGATTTACCTTTAGCCAAATGGGGGTCAATTGAGCCCCCATTTATTATAAAAAAAAATTTATACCTGTACTATAGATTATAATATTAAAGGTAAAATTGCTATACGTATGTTAAATTTGACACCCGTTTATTTTCTAAAAATTTTAAGCTTGACCCCCATACTTCATTTAAAGAAAAAAATTTGAGTTACAGAAATCTTTGTGTATATTGAACCCCATATATTAAAATTGTGCCTCTGCCCCTGGGAGGCACCGAACAGGTACTATAAGATTAAGTAAATATAGCTTCTGAACTTCTTTAAATATCTCAAAGCCAGGTTTCCACCAAGTTAACACGAGAAAATAGTTTGCATGGATCAACACAGTTGACAGTAATTTTTGCAAGCAACTTGTATATTGTGTATACTTTTACTTCAAATTTTCAAAATAAAAACAGTGAGACTGGGGATAAAAATGGAAGCCGGGTAAACATGGGAGGGTCAATCGAAGTTCGAGACTAATTAAAAACAATGGGCATAACAGAGAGACAAACAATGAAATTAGCACTAAATAATAATCAGAAACAACAGATTAATTCAAAAGGCCAAGTACCTGGAAGACTTCAAGGTGGAACTTTTGGGAGACCTCCTGCAAAGATGACCTAGCGAAAGGAGTCAGATTTGTCTTCACAACTAAAATTCCTCTGTCAACATTTTCTGTTTTCATTTTCTCCACATATTGCTTAATTTGCTTCACGCCAACCTTTGGCTCCTCGGGGAAGAACACATATATCTGTTGCAGTTAAAAAATAATTCAAACAATGGGAGTCGGATTAAAATCAAACCAAACAGCTACTGCCAAGATGATTTCATTAACTTTTTTCAGGTTGTGGGGGGTGTGTTGGGGGTTGGACGAACCAAAAACTATCGCTGATACCATTGACAGCTTTTACTGGTGTTGAACAATCAATTTGTAAATGAACTACCAACAAGGCAAGGGATTAATCGACAAATATCCAGAAACCACCGATAATTGTATCAAATAGATGCGAGCGAAGAAACCAAAACGAAATACAAGATAAAAAGGATAAAAGAGAGAGAGAGGAGAAAAGACCTGGTCTCCGGTCTTGGTGGCTTTGTTGATCATGAGATCTTCGCGTCGTATATTGTCTCCGAACTTGTCCAAGAATTGGCTCTTGGTCATGGATATCTCGTCGTCGAGCACGAGAAATCCTCTATCGCGAAGCATTTGCATCACCGTCCGTCGGACCCTGAACAGACGGCTGGCATCCTCCTCTGAAGCCATCTCTTTCTCTTTCTCTTTCTCTTTCTCTTTCCCTCTCTCTGGACGTCGACAAAGCCAAGGTAGGTAGGGTTAAGGGTTTTCTTGTGTTGGTTGAGAAAAAAAACTGATTTGGGGTTTAGGGTTTTCCTCCTCCAATTCATATATGTTATATATCCTCTGCATCAACTCACCGCCTTATATTATTAGCACGAATCTAAAGTATTCCGTGTAGGTGAAGCGTGAGACGGATTGCTTCCGGTTCTGATCGGACGGTCCGTAGTTTAATTTGTTTCTACTTGTATAAATGAACAAATTGACTTGAAAAATATCATTTGACGGGTCTGTTACCATGTTAGATCGTTTTTGGCTCATTTACTAACGCACGCGTCACACTCACATTATCTCTAACTGTAACTATTTATTTTATTTTATATCAGTATCAGTACTTCAGTACTATCATCAGTACTACTCTAAATATCACGTAAAAAAATTTAGCCTCCAAATACCTATCTACCCAAATGCAATCTGAGCCGTTCATTAAGTGCATCTCATCCGCTCATCAAAAGTATATTGCAATCTCAGCCATTAATCACTTATTTTGATTTTATACATCTGTTTCATGTTGTAAAAAATGTAGAAATCTAAATTTAGATCAAAATATGTTTGCCACATAAAAGACCACATGAGAATTGGAGAATTGTTCCATTTGAGACCTTCTCCGCGTATTCCTTTTTTCTTACCCAGCTCAGAATAATTGCGTATCCTCTGAGATATCTCATGTTTTGCGTGACTGACGTGTCCGGTTCCTATTCGGGGATAAGACGGGGTTCATGGCTATAAGTGATTTGAGATTCGTGCAGAACCTACTTGAACAGTTGAGATTTTCCCGAAAAAACACAGAAAAGTTGAGATATCTCAGAGGATGCGAATTCGCGCAGAATACGCCTCTTCTCTTGAAGCGGGCGACGACTTTTTTTTTTTTTTTTTTTTTTGACAATAGCCCGTAGGCACGCACACACACAACACCCCACAATCCTGCCCCTCTGTAGGATCGAACCCCTGCCCTCCCATGAGAGGGCGAGTGCCTTTACCGCTTGCACTAGGCAGCGGTGGCAGCGGGCGACGACTTGGAGCGCGCTCTGCTGCCTACGCCGCTCCTACTCTAGGTGCTTCTCTCTCTCCCCCGAGTTCTATATCCTACCCTCTCTGTCTATCTCTCTCAGTTTTCTCCCTGCTACTCTTCTCTTTCCTCCACCGCTATACTCTCCCCTGTCAAAATCAATTTGGGTTCGATTTCCCTCTTCCTTGTTTCTGGGTGTTGATTGCTCGACTCTCTAAACCCGATTTGGGTTGTGCTTGGAGATTCCTGTGGATAGCTCGTGCGCGAACCTCGAGGCAGGTCAAGAAGCAAGGTTGGAGAAAGCGTAAACCACGACCTTGGTACCGACCTTCGCCACGACCCGGATTCCAAATCTTTGGTAAATCTTCTCTCTTCCACAGGTAATTGTCCTTCCATCTCTCTATCATAGCCTTTACACTTTTCTAAGTAAAACAAAAAAAATACTATGTTGTTTTCATTAATAAAGATAGAAAGTATAATAAATGAAATATCAGAGACCAAAGTATGATTTCTACATATTTGCTATCTGACAAGATGAACTCTTTGCAACTTTTTGTAAATTAAACCTTCAAATCTTTGTTCTTCTTTATGTGAAACCTTAACCAAACCCCAATCTTTGTTCTTCTTTGATAATAGTAATAAGGATAAAAAAATGAAGAAAACAAGGTGTAATAGAGATCACTTCCTTTTGTTCTTTTAGAATATATAACCCTGCTTTAGCTCTTATGTATGTAGAGAGATACAATAGCAACTGAATACTTGTAAGATAAAGATTATTTTTCAATCAAAGAATTGTGAAACAAGGGGTATGTAAGTTATTTTATCTCTCTAATTCTCTAAATTATGTTTAGATGGGTGTTAGGTGTATGGCTTTCACTGAATATGAATCATATATCCTCCCATCAGGTGTAGAAGAGAGACACATCAGGTGTTAGGTGTATTGTTTTATTTAGCTTATTACATGTCAGTTGATCTGAATCAAAAACATGTTTCTGTAGTAAACTATAGAAATGTTAATTCATAATAGTATGGATGATTATTCTAAATTTTTCATTGCAATTCTTCTCTTTCAAATTACTTTAGCGTTGTTTGTACAGGCTCGGTTAATAGAGAGAAGTCTATCCATAAGTGACTTAAATGAAGCTGTATTCGGTCAGATACATCTTTCTCTCCCTACGAGGCAGTTCTTTTTTTGCTACTTTTTATTTTACCATTTTATTTGAACATGGATTTGCATAACCTAACTTTCAGTGTTGTAATTTTTATACCTTGCATATTGCATGTAGGAGCACCTGTCACAAGATGATCTATGCTTTATTTTTCAAATGAAGGTTCATGTTGAACACACTATTAGAAAAATTGTTCAATTATGGATATTCCAATAACCTTATTTTACTGTCCTGCATGAAGTTCATTAACGCTACAATGTATGGTGTATGTCTCCATGTGCAAGAAATAGTTCAAAGGGCAACTGGTATATTAGGCTCAGTTTCACCTATAACTCATAACTTGCACAAGCCAAATCATTACTTTGTCTCAACACCATGTTGTTATTGCTTCCTCACAAGGCTACCTTTTTTCAAGCTACACTAGATGCTCAACAGGTGCACTTCTCTTCTATAATGGGCTTTATTTTTTTTTATAAATCACTTTTGTAATCTAACATGTAATATTTGTGTACACATTATTATTGCCCAACAGCGGCTTGACAGGATTACTCAATACATCAGTGAAGTAAACCTTGCTGAAGATATTCCCCATTCAATCAAAGACCATAATCAGAGTGAAAACTTCAATTCAACTCCTTCCTTAGCACAGAACCTTAATCCATGGTACCCACTTCCTTAACTTTATGGTTTCCTTAAGGCCTCCTAAAGGCCAAAATAAGTTTTTTTGGACAATTGTACCCCCCAGCTGCTCACCTCAAGCTTTTTTACAGTTCTTTTCATTTTTTATTGCCTTCTCCATGAGAGGGAGCACATCCTTAGGCGTGGGAAAGAACAATTGAACAAATCCCAACTTGATATGTATCCCTTCCTTTCATTAGTATTTTCGGGTAAGAAACTGAACTCTTAGTTCTACTTGTTTGGGATGTAGAAAAATCTGAATCAAATAAGTTTGGTAAATGGATTAAATTATCTTTATGAGCAAATGGATTGGTTTTAAGAAATTAATATTTTGTTCCACCTTTGCGAAATTTAGAGAGTGATATTTGTTGCCTAGGAAACAAAGCGATATTTGGGTTGAGTTTGCACCTTTAAATTTCTTTCATGTACCAGTAAGTGTTTCCCGAGAGATTTCTATTTTTAGATGTGAAGAGTAGAAACTGGGTAGTGAGCGATATTTGGGTTTTATAAGATGTAAAAATTTTGTTTCATTTTTGTTTATAAGAACTATGCGCAGTGAGTGTAAGTTTTGGGGCCTTGTTAAATATTAATGTCTTTTTTGGGATTGATCATGATAGAAATTAAAGTAATTTGATTAGTTGTATAAATAATCTTTGTTTAAGCTGTTATTGTTTATTTCTGTTGTCATTATTTGTTATGATTATATCAATTTCAATCAATGCAACAACCTGTAGGTTTGATCATTTTTTTTGTTAATTTAATTATTGGAACATAGTCACTGTCATTCATTTGTCAAGCATTTTTCAAAATACATGCCTGTTATGGATTGATGGATGTTCTATGTTTGATGTATGTTCTGACATATATTCATTAAGAGATATATGTTGCATACGTAATTAAATTGGTTGAGTGGGTTGGTACAATTAATATAGAACCATGGTCATCTTTTTCAGGTAATTTACATATAACTTACAAATTCAAAGGAGAAAGGAGTTTAAATTAAATTTTATGTATGAATTTCATATGATAAGTTTTTTAATAGTTTCTTATGATCAGATTATGAGATTTTTTTTGGTCAAAGTTTGTCATTTCATACTTTCTCTAATTGTAGGGACACAATTTAATTGATCACTGGAGGAGAGACAAGCAAAGCCTGACCACTGCTTTAGTACCGATTAATTCTCATCAAGTGATAATTGGAGGAGCATTTTCAGGTAATTAGATGAACACCCTTACAAATAATTTGGGATAATTACATCAGATGGACTTTGTTTAAGTCAATCATATCAAATCAAGTCAAAGGGGGGCAGTTGTATTGTATTACGCTGATGAAGTATTTTCAACAAGGTTTTCTTGGTAATTCTGACAAAGAGCTACTGTGGACTCCACTGGTGTCAGTTGCATCGAATCGAATCAGTTGTTTATTTCGATGATGTGTCGGTCATGACCCTCTAACATGAATGTGAATGTGTATAGTGTTAGGGCCTGTTCGGCGGACCACTGGGAATGGGAATGGGAATGGGAATGGGTACGGGAATTGAACTGCGAGTTACTCGCGGGAAGTTGGCCGAACAGGCCCTTAGGGCCTGTTCGTTTGTCACGGGATTGTGCGGGATGGGATTTGACGGGTTCGGGAACTCACTTTTTTATTTGTGGGAACCCATGCTCAAAAGTATGAATGTGAATAATTATGGGAATGTACAAATGAGTGTTCGGTTGTACCATGGGAATAGTTGTGGAAAATTCTATTTTTTTTCTAAAATACTTGATATGAATAAAATAATTATTAATTAAATTAAACTAAATCAATTAAACAATAATATAACAATACTTGTACCGTAAGCTTGTTATCCAATCCCCCAACAATTATTTAAAATTAAATTAATAAATTGGTCATTGTGGTGATTAATACAATATTTTCTTTTTTTCTTAATTTTTAAAAGTATACAATTAAAAAAATGTAATTAAAAACATGTAATTGCAAAAAATAAGATAAACATTTAAAACATGTAATTAAAAAAATAAGATAACAACAATTAAAAACATTTAAAAACATTTTACAAAAAATAAGCATTTAAAATATGTAATTGCAAAATTAGAAAACAAACAAACATATAAAATATGCAATTAAAAAAAAATAAGAAAATAACAATTAAAAACATTTAAAAAATAAATGCTTATAAACAAATAAACATTTAAAATATGTAATTAAAAAATAAGATAACAACAATTAAAAATATTTACCAAAAATAAATGCTTATAAATAAACAAACATTTAAATATGTAATTACAAAATAAGAGGTCCGAACCCGGACTATATTATTAGTCCCACAATTGAAATGCACTAATCCACTCTCTCCTTATATATACATGGAAAGGTTGAAGCTGTAATTTGTAAAGTAGGAGTGAGCCACGTGTAAAAGGTGGAGACCTATATAAAAATAGGTTGAGTTGTTGAGGTGGGTCCCAGCAAGAGAGAACGTTGGGAAAAAAAAAATGAAGTTGGAGTCTGCGTTTTTGAGCCCATCATTTTACAAAGAAAAATAAATGAGTGGGGTGTTCCCACCGGAACTTTTAGGGAATAAAATTGGTTGCCGAACGCTTCTCAGAAATTTCAGCCCACCAAACTCAAACCCACGTAATTCCCAGCTAAAAAAAGGCATCCGAACAGGGCCTTAATGTATGGCTAGGGTAGAGTTTTTTAACTTCATGGTTGAAAAATTGGGAAAATCAGTCCATGTTGTTGTGAAATAGAAATCAAAGATTCATGTTATCACTTTATCACTATAATTATTATGTCCTTCTCTTCCTCATTTGGATCTATGACTTATTTTTATTTCTTTTTCCTCTGTATTATGTACTCCTAATCTTCTGATAAAAGAAAATTATACATTGTTGCTAATATAGAGATCATCATGCAATGTTAATTGGGTGCAAAAAGAAATTGAAATGGCAACTTTGATGTGTGTTGTCTTCATGTGATGATTGTATGCCTTATTTTTTTTTCTCAAGTTTTAGAAACTCTGTCCAAACACTACCTGATAATGAATGTGATGCTTATTAACCAATTTACTATGGATGGCACTCAGAAAAATAATCCATACAGTTTCAATCTTAGCTCACAGTTGTTTTTGGAATTTGTTAACTTGGTCATTTCTAGAAATTGTAGGCTATTGAAAAACGGGTCTTACAATAAAATTTTGATTTCAATTTTAATTGTTCTTGGATTAATTTATTGTTTTTAATTGCTTTTGACGTCTATTAGTTTGTTGATGTATTGAATTGGATAAAAAGATGCTTCAAATATTTCCAACAAACAATACTTGATTAGAGTTAGTTTTAAATATTTCTAACAAGCAATAGTTAAATATTAGAGTTGGTTGAAAAAAAAGAACACATTAATCATTACTTTACTCATAAAATCTCAAATGTTTATAGGTGCATATGATCATTCAACGTATACATGCTAAAATGTTTATATTATAAAAATTAAGTTTAAAAACTTCAAATTTCAAAAGCTGACAAACAATAAATATGATTTCTTAATAAAACCAGCAAAATTAAATTCAGGCCCAACTAAGGAAAGCAAAGACAACACAGCATCTAATTGTGTAGAATTCTTAATCTGAATAATCAACGAAATAATAACAAACTCCAGCATTAGATGAAAGCTGCACTTACCAGCAATGAAAGGTGCCTTTATAAAATATTTAGATCATATTGAATGATTATATTGCATATTGTTGCTCAATAAAAAATTAAAGCATAAATACTAATTATAATTGTCCCATGTTTTTTAATATTTTTGTACGATAAAACTTTATATTACCGTAAAATAAATTAATTTGTGTGAGAATATTATCTTAAACCTAAAAAATAAAATATCATCTTTGAGAACATGTCATGAATGAAATTTAAATGTCTATTTCTTTGGACTGATATTTAGACTGTCCTAACTTTGCAGCCTCTGCGAAGGTTTTAACAAAATATATTTAGACTATCTTTTAATGGATAGACAATTTTATCCTAAATTAGTTTCTCTATGTAAATCAGTGTTGTAAAATGCGGCCGCATAGACCGCATATGCGTATGCAGTCCAATTCCGCATAAAAAATTTCATGCGGTCTCAAATATGCGGTTTTGCATATGCGGCCGCATATTGCCGCATATTGGTCCGCATATGTGCGATTGAGCCGCATATGTTCGCATATTGGTCCGCATATGTGCGAATTTATTGTTTGAATGATTTTAATGGGAATATATTGCATGTTTTGAGTGAAAATAAATTAATATATAGTTTAAAATCCGCATATATGAGTCCGCATGAAATTCCGCATATGCAGCCGCATACCGCATATGCGGTATGCAGTGGCCTTCCGCATGCATGAACAAAACCGTATTTTACAACATTGATGTAAATGTTATTTATCTATTTTTTAATTAACAAGCTTTAAAAGATCAATTTTATTGTTTATCACAATACATAATAATTATAGTTTATTTTTCTAACTAGAAAAAATTTAGTGTATTTTTCTAATATCTTGGTTTTGTACAGAGCTAAAACATATTCAAACTTCCCTTTCTATGTAAATGCTACATACAAAAAATACCATCAAGTTCGATCTCCTTTCGTTTGTTTGTTTTTTTTGCTCGGGTTGCGTATGCAAAAGAGTTGTTAAAAATGAAAAATTGACAATGACGGGTGAAAGATATTGGAATAATGAAAACAAAGGGCCAAGTGACCAATGAATCCTTTATTATTTTTTGTGATCCGAATTTACACAGAAATATTCTGCTACTTTAGGCGATATGAATTTAAAAAAATAAAAAATAAAGGGTCAAATCAAATTCTATATGCATCTCAGAAAATAAAACTTGCTATGAATACTGGCTATTAAATATTCTCAAAAATAAAATTCCTCGCCTCAAACAGATTATTCTTATTTTTTTTGAAAAAAAATTAATAATTAATTTTTACTTTTCTTATAAATTGCAAAAATGTTATAGAACAAAAAAAAAAGTAAAGACATTGAAAAGATAACCACAATAAAATAACTAAAAGAATGTGCCGGTAGGTTACTCCTAAAATATAAAATAATGTGTCAGTATGTAACTTCTCAAATTGAAACAAACACGTTAATACAAAAGTAACTAAAATCTAAAATATTAAGTTCATTTTTTTTTGTCAAATTAGATGCCTTGAACTATTGGCATTAATATTTTCTTGAAATTAAAGAATTACAATAATGTAATGCTATTAATTCTAAAATTAATCACATTTTGTTGAGTTACAAAATATTTTATCCATTCTTGAGCTACAAAATATTTTGTTCATTCTTAGTTCTAAAAAATTAATGTTATTTATTTTATATAGCTCCTCAAAAATCATTTCATTTTCCGTTGCAGAGCACGGGCACTTTAACTAGTTGATATTAATGTATCAACTATCAAGTACTGTCATATTTAATTGTTACGGACGAGATATGCAATTATTGGTTTATGAGTCAAAATCCTTCGTCTATAATATGTCATGATCGAAATTAAAAAAAATTATGACATCCTAGTAATTGAAATCTAAAAACCAAAATCAGCTAAGCATGGATGAAATGTCAAGAACAAAAAAACATATTAATATGGGCGAGGATAAATTAATGTACTGTTAGTAGGGGTGTAAATGGAGCAGATAATGCTAATAATGTATCCGCATCCGTTTTTCAACGAGCGGATACGAAATATATATCAAAATTTAAAACCATATCCGTCTTAAACGGATACGGAACGGATAATCCACGGATACGGATTTGAATACGAATATGGAGCGGATAATTATCGGATATTGAGTAATTCTACTAAATTTCGTAATTTTAAATTATCTAATTTGATTGCCTAAATTGATAAAAATTTAATTGATTTTTAAATATGCACAGTGACAATTATGCATGACTAATTACTTATTGGTTCATAGAACCAATATATTATTCTAATATATTATATGATTTTCCTACCAAATTTATTGGACTTAAACGAATATGTATATTTTTTGAAACTGGTGAAATAAATTGAAAGCTGTTGAAAGATTAAATTTCGGATTTGTATATATCCACTCCTTTTATATCCTCACAGAATTATCTGTATTCGTATCCGCAATTATCCTTATCCGTTTAATCCGGATACGGATTATAAGCAGATTCGGAGCGGATTATCTGAATCTGTTTACACCCCAAACTCTTAGACAAGCAAGATACAACATATTTGAAATAGAAAAGGAGTAAACTAAGGATGATTGTTTTGTTTTATAAATCGTAAGAAATATCAAAAAAAAAAAAATCAGTATCGACTCATGTAAATTAATACAATTACAATACGCTGCAAACTAATTAACATATTCGATAATAGGTCCACGATACAAAATTATTTATTAATAAAATAATTTTATACGTACCACTAAATAATATAGTTAAAAATAAATATTAAGTAAACGTGTTTATCTCTTTCATCCTTCATAAAAAAAATACAAATGGCAACATCAATGAAATAAATGATGATTTTTGATATGTTGACATTAAAAAACGGAGACAAACTTTCGGACTATACGGTCAAACGTAAATAAGAATTAATTGCATAAAATTATCATGCTACGAATAGAGTTAATTTTATAATTTTCATTGCATTTTACTTTAAATTATATAAAAATTCATATATAATTCGTTTAATTAAATCAAATTAATTAAGTTTATGGTGAATATTTTAAAGATAGAATCATAGAGTAGCATGGTCGTCAATTCCTCTCTGCTACCGCAATTGCATATCAAGCGACTGGTTTATTTTAAAAAAAATACTGCCATGTAACATCTAGCACCTTATTGTCAGTATATAAATATTGTGATAATATTTGCGGGGAATATGTTATTTGAATTCACTATTCATAGAAAGAGCACCTTAGGCAGCAAGCAGCAAAGCCTTTAAAAAAACAAAGAAATTCTGAGGGAGAAACAGAGAGCTATTTAACATGTTAAAGATCTCTGTGTTAATCGTCAGCGATGTATTTTCCCTTTGATTACCTCCTTTTTGTAACTTTCTTTGAGTGCAACTGCAACCTATCCAAAGACATCAATAAAATTTGCCACGTTTCTCTTGGAAAAACCTCTCCAACATGACATCATTATCTCACCGCTTTCATTTTCACGGGCACTTCTAAGTTCTAACCAAGAAAAGTTTGGATCTGATGGACTTCAAAGCTGTCCGATCTAATTTATGATCTGTGTGCGCCTGCACATAATTTGTGCTCACAAATTTTAAAGTAAATCAGATATCTTATATGTCCATCAGACCCAAAATTTCTTTTGATGTACATCGGAGCCAAGCTGGAGATCTCTCCTAAAAAAGTATGACACTACTTTTCCGTATTTTGTTTGTCCGATTAAAATGGACGGAAAGGATAAAGCTACAATATCTCTAATTTGAGTAGAACTAGGACTAGGGTGTTCTTAAGTTCACCAAGTCTTTTGTGAACTCAAGTTTAAAATCTATCGGATCGTCTTCAAATGACAGATCCGAACTATTGAAACTCGTCTACTTTATGAGTGATGCATCTACATGTGAAAATTTTTAATTTAGAAATTAATTTTGCATAGAGTCAAGTGGTAAAAAAATATTCAAAAAATAAATGTATTAAAATTAATCTATTAACTTTCTAATTTTGACAGCTTAACTTTATACTAAATTAGTTCAAAAGTTAAAAATATTTACATGTAGACACATTACTAATATAGTAGATAGATTATAATTTATAACGATTCAGATTAAAACCGATTTTATAATTTTTAGACTTGAGTTCAGCAAGGGCCTTGGTCTAACTTAAGAATACCCTAGCTCTACTTCAATTTATTAAGCGAAGCAGCGATATGACCGATTTTTCTATTAATCGAAATAAAATAAAATAAATATCGAAAAAGAGAATAGGATCTGATTTTTTTCGAAAAATAATAAGGTCGGAGTAATTTGCAACGTCCCTACGGATGGGATAAACAACAACGTCCGTCTTAATGGTAATCTCTCCCCGCATTACTCCTTAACCCAAACGAATGAGGGAAAAAAAAAAAATTCAGGGACAGGATGGATAATTCCGTCCGTGAACAGTGACCCAAATTTTTTTTTTCAGGGACGGAATTATCAATCCCATCCGTAAACAGTGACAAAAAAAAAAACTTAGGTTTGATTTTGGTTAAATAAAAAAAATTTAGAAAAGCTATATTTACTAAATTATGTTTCAACTATAAAAATAATTATTTATTTTTAACTAAAAAACAATGATTTAGTTTAGTAATATTTTTAAAAATAAAATTTATATTTAAAATTTAACATTATAGACACGATTTATATTTTAGATATTATGTCTATAAATATGATGGGATTTGATTTATGTTTTAGCTACATCAAATGACTTGAAATTCTATATCGTTGATCTTGATACATTATTAATCAATAGTTAATTGCATTAAATTTGAATTTAATTGGTAGACTATCTATGTGTCCGATAATATAAACATATTTTTTTAATTTAATTTATTGAGAACTCTATTACATCAAATGACTAAATTATGTTTTTTCAAAAAACTTAAGTTTTTTTTTTTTAGAACTCCATTACATCAAATTAACTATTGATGTAATGGAGTTAGTGCAATTAAAAAAATGACACTAATCTAACCACTAATTTAGCCATTTGAAAAATAAATTATTGTTTTTATAGTTGAAACATAATTTAGTAAATATAATTTTTCTAAGTTTTTTTTTATTTAACCAAAATCAAACCTAAGTTTTTTTTTTTGGTCACTGTTCACGGACGGGATTATCCATCCCGTCCCTGAAATTTTTTTTTTCCTCATTCGTTTGGGTTAAAGAGTAATGCGGGGAGAGATTACCATTAAGACGGACGTTGTTGTTTATTCCGTCCGTAGGGACGTTGCAAATTAGCCCGGCCTTACTACTTTTTGAAAAAAATCAGATCCTATCTTTTTTTCGATATTTATTTTATTTTATTTCGATTAATAAAAAAATCAGGCGATATGATTATATGAATGAGGTTTAGAAGAAGCCCGCGATCGACACAACACAACACAACACAAGACAACGCCTGATTTATAAATCGTAAGAAATATCAACAAAAAAAAAACCTGAGTACCGACTCATGTAAATTACAATACGCTGCAAACTAATTAACATATTTGATAATAGGTCCACGATACAAAATTATTTATTAACAAAATAATTGTATACGTACCACTAAATAATATAGTTAAAAATAAATATCAAGTAAACGTGTTTCTCTTTCATCCTTGATAAAAAAAATACAAATAGCAACATCAATGAAGCAAATAATGATTTTTGATATGTTGACGTTCAAAAGCGGAGTCAAGTTTTCAAACTATACGAGTCAAACGTAAATAAGAATCAATTGTATAAAATTATTATGTTGTGAATAGAGTCAATTTTACAATATTCATTGCATTTTACTTTAAATTACATAGAAACTCTTATACAAATATAATTTTTTTTAAAATAAATAACGATCAATGACCCATTAATTGAATATAACTCCGCCTCTGTTGACGTTAGCTTTCCTTCTCGATCAGTATAAAGTCGGACTAATTTCACTCTTTTATTTTTATTTTTCTTATTTTCAAGTTAACCTTATTACGAGTCCAAGTAAAAAAAAAATGTAACCTTGTAGCTATCATTAACGCTTCCAAATTAGGTAGAGTTGTTAATAAATCGAGTTTGAGCGAGTTAGAGTATGTTTGTGCTCATTTCATTAACTTAATGAGTGAATCAATTTGAATTAAAAAGATAATACTGAGTTGATAATTAAACTCGTGCTCAACTCATTACCAACCTGAGTTCACTTGTAACTCGTTAAGACAATATCGATTGATGTTTAAATTTTAAGCAATTTGAATTTCTTAAAACCAAAGTTCTAAATAATACAGAAAGCAAATTTAACCAAAAACAAAATTACTAATTTTTTAATTTAACATAATTTAACGTCCAAATAGTGCATAATTTATTATAAGCAAGCAACCAAACAATACATAATTTAATATAGGGACGGAGAACGAAAGGGATAGTCAATGAGTTAGGGTGACTTGGGTTTGGATATGATTGGCACTGGATGTGGCATGACTTCATATAACTCGAGTTGGTAATGAGCAAATTGGAGTTTGCTCATGCTCAGTTTATTAAGTTAACGAGCAAGTTGATAACAAAAGAATTATTAAGAAGCGAGTTATGAGCGAGTCACAAGTAATAAACTATTTGCTCACATCACTTGTAAAGTAGACGAATTTTAACGGTTCAGATTCATTGTTTGAAGCCGATTCAATGACTTTTAGACTTGAGTTCTTCAAGGAGCTTGGTCAAGTGAAGAACACCCTAGTTCTACTTCAATTTATTATGCGAAGCAGCGATATGAACGAGGTTTACGAGTGTTCATCGGTTCGGTTCGGTTAAAATCGAACTAAACTAGGCTTCGGTTTCAAAATTAGAACTGAACTGAACTGAACTGATTTAGCATTGCAACCGAACAAACCGAACCAAAGTTTTATTTCGGTTTGTTCGGTTCAAACTAAAATATATTAATTTTTTATTTAAAGCAATTGTTTTGTAATAAACGGATGTATATTAAGAAATTGGGGTATTAAGAAATAAATCAGGATATTAAGAAATATACTGAAGTATTTAAAGCAATTGATTAAGAAATAAACCGGGACGGTCCGGATCAAATTGACAATATATAAAAGTTCGATCGGTTTGGTTATTTCGGTTATGAAAATTTTGAAACCGAACCGAAGTTATAATTCAGTTTTAAAAATCAAACCAAACTGAACCATTTGAACCGATCTAATTTAGTTCGGTTCAAAACCGATTAAACCGGACCCAATTAATACCGCTAATGAATGAATTCACATCCTCTCTCTTACTGCACAAGGGAATCTTTTACAATTACTGAATCCGGACTATTCATTTTAACTTGGCACGAATCTCAAAGTCCAATAATACAGCCCCTATTCCCCCCGAATCTCAAAACCAACTGAGATTTAATCTCAAACCGTAAAGTGACATCTCTGTAGTAATACTACAGAGAGGATACTGAGGTTTAGAACTTATTAGAAGCCCGCGATCCAGAGTTTCTTTTCTTTCTCCCACAAGGCCACAAGGCCACAAGTCCACAACCCAACGCAACGCCTGTTGAGTTGTAGTTGTAACTTGTAAGTTGTGTGATGCTTCGCTCCCTGCTCAGGTCCCACAGGCATCCTGCCACCGCCTTCCTCACCCAATCCCAATCCCAATCCCAATCCAGATGGTTTCGCGGCGGAGAGTCGGGATCTCCGCCTAGGCTACCTCGTCGCCAAGGTGGCCGCGGGAAATCAAGGACCACGTTCTCTCCGGCACCGCCAATCGGAAAGTCGGAATGGTGGGCCGTGGACGGCGAGATGCATGAGATCGGGGAAGGGGTCCCACGCAGAGAGAGGTTCGTTATACCAAGAGACAACCTCCCCATCAAGAAGCGCAAGCAAATGCGGGAACAGTTCATGCGCCGCACCAGACTAGTGCTTAAAGATTCGGTACTTTACTTGTCTAATCTTTTTTCATTTCTTTCAGTTCCTAATTCCCATCGTCTTCAGTCGTCACAGGAGCAAGATTCATGGTGCAAAAGTTACATGGAGCTGTACCGGGAGCTCAGAGACAACTGGGAAAGGCTTTACTGGGATGAGGGCTATTCTAAGAAAATTGCACAAGATCACACCAACTATGATTCTGCTGAGGACGACGATCATATGGATTTCTCTCCTTACCGGTAAATTCATCCTTTTCTTTTCCTTTTCCTGCTTCTCTTCGTTTACAAGCTCACAGCTGTACCATTAATTATTCTGCCTTGTGAATTTTGTGCTCCCCATTGTCCTTGCAGAGAACCTTATTTTTAACTTACTTTTTCCTCATTAAATAATTGATTAGGCTCAGAGGAGATGGTCATTTTTTTGAGCCTAATATAAGGTTTAGAAGGGTTAAAACTTCAAAATGTATGTTAGGATCTTAAATTATAGCAAATTGTCATCTTTTAGCATCCTCTTTTAATGTAATTGTGGATGAATTCTCACAAATATAACAAGCAAAGGTTATTTTGCATATATTAATGAGACGTGGGCCTTTCATTCAAAACCCTCATAATGTTTTTTAAATATACTTTTGTTACCAGAGTTGTAACACTAATTTTATTTCTCTTCTTCTGTCTTTTTTTATTGGATTAAGGAGGAGACAAGCATACGGTGATCAAACTCAGGTAGTTACAGTTTTATTTTCAAGTTTTCCTTCCTTGTACCCTTTTTTGTTTATTGTTCTGACCTTTAATGGATTTCATTCTTATAATTATTTTTACTTTTGGTGATTTGTTAAGCAACTGTGGAAATTTTGATGTTAAAGCTGTTAGATTAATTTTCAAATCCATATGACGTTAATTTTATTCTGATTTGGATAAGGCCTTAATTAACATGATTTATCAAGCTTTATTTTGTGGCGCAGAAAAGCAAGAAAATTAATATGAATTTGTAAATATATATCAGGGACTAGGACAAGGACAAGGCTTTGGAGGTCAGAACCAAGATGATTCGTGGGACAGGGTTAAACAAATTCGTGACAAGTTTGAGTATGATAGAGAAAACAGAATGAAGGGGAAAGGTTTGTGATAATTCCAACAATTATTGTGCCTAATCTGTAATTTTCATCTTTTTTTTTTTTTAAATTTTGAATTCCAATCTTTGTTGGGGCTATTCTTGTTTCCAAACACAAGACTGATGTCTTTATACACAGTATACTCTTTAAACATTGTTTTTAGTTTAGATCTCATCAGATATGCAACTGCTACACTGATGCACTGGTTGGTGCAGTATTGTACCGGGTCTGAAGCGCCATAGATATGTGTTCTGTTTGTTTCTTTTGTTGTGGCTTACATATCTCTCTTTAATAAACACAGCATTTGCTCCGATGAACACGACAAGCAACTTTGCACAACCAAATATGAATCGAAGGAACGAGCCGTTTGACACTGATTCATATTTCCGTTGATTTACTGGAGATGGATGTCAATAAAGATGATACATTTATGACACGTTGGATTACTTAGAGAGTTGTATTTTGGATCAGTTGAAGTCACGGACTCTCAGCAGAACTGGATTGCCTATTCAACTTGAACATCCCCAACATGGGAGTGGCATTTCCAAACGTTTGCTTTGGTATGGCCCGTATGGTGTATTGAACGGGGAGTGAGCCTGATAGCAGGATCTCATTTTTAGGAAGCCTGTAAAATTGATGCGATTCTTCTTTTTGATAATTTGCTTTGGTACTGTGCAGGGAACTGAGTGAGTTCATAGCGTGACATGAGCTTTCATTTCTATAAAAATCTGTAAAACTGAATGTGAATCTTTTTTTAGTCAATTACTTTATTACAGTACTTTGGGATATACGCAATTTGAATAAATTTATAATAGGGCGTAGTGTCGTGTTTGGATTCACTGGCGGAAGTGTATTTTCATTTAGCTTGGTGCATTTTTATTATTCCAAGCTAAGGCAGTGGAGTTTAGCGATTGAGGAACTCTTGTATGGTTGTTTGTCTTGAATCCATTGATGCAGCGGGAATAACATGTGTTGTAAATTTCCCCAGCACAAGTAGTACCAAATTTAAGGCTCTTTTTTTATTTTTCTTAATCTGAACAACAAGATCCATTAAGGTTATGGTTCTAAAATAATGAGAATTATCGAGTGAACTGTATTAGTTTTAAGAGAAGTTATACATCAACAGTTAGAAATCAAATGCATCATAAAAAAAAAAAAAAAAAAAAAAAAACAATAGATAAATTAAACAAACAGAAAATTTAATTCTCAGAAATCTTTATGGATGACACGTTTGTACCATTTCCACCATAAATTAACAAAAAAATTGTAACGTATACATAGTGTTCTAACAATTACTCTTGACCCGTGTCCCGGGTACCGTCCGGACTGGCCCGTGCACGGGTTCGGCGGGTTGGCCAGACCGGGCAACAATGCGGACCCGGGTGCTATTTTTGAAACTAAACCCGGCTAACCCGTGACCTGTCCCGGACCGGGCAAAACCCGTACCCGTCATCCCTTACCCGCCTGTACCCGTCAACCCTTACCCGCCCTACCCCCCCCCCCCCCCCCCCCCTAACTTTAATCCCATCAATTCATTCCAATTGATCTAAGCCATTGATTTTTATCGAGATTCGCACTTGTAAAAATATTTTCATTAAGATTTGTGCATGAAAAACTTTGAATGGTTAGGATTTAGTTCAAAATTTCAATTTGAAATCACAGACAATGGTTTAAAATTTTCAAAATTCATTCCCCCAATCAAAACCTCTTTAAATATACCCCAATCCCTCACATTTTTTCACATCTCAATATCTCATATTCTCATAATTTTTTCATTCACTCATTCTCTCAATCTCATTCTCTCAATATTTTTATTATTCTCAAAATTTTAATTTATTGTTCAAAAAAATAGCTGTAAATTTAATTTGTTCTACAAATCCGCAAACGGAATTACGAAGCTTGTTCAAAATCTCGCAAGATTCGTTCTACAAATTCATTCTACAAGATTTGAAGGTACATTTATTTTATAGTAATTTATAGTAATTGTTAAATAATTAGATTTATTTTGTAGTAATTTGTAGATATTTAGATTTATTTTGTAGTAATTTGTAGATAGTTAGATTTATTTTGTAGTTGTAGAAATTGTTAAATAATTAGAGTTATTTTGTAGTAATTTATAGATAATTAGATTTATTTTGTAGTAATTTGTAGAAATTGATAAGTAATTAGATTAGTTTGTTGTAAATAGATTTAATTTCTTTTAGATTATGTTGGATTTGTAGTAATTTGTAGAAATTGTTAAATATGTTAGATTTATTTAGTTTTTGAAAATGTGAAGTATTTAGATTTGTTTTTTTAATATGTAGAAATTTATTTTTAAATTCAGATTTATTTTTAATAGGTTAAAAAAACATGTTAGATTTATTTTTTAATATGTTAGATTTTATTTTTAAATTCGGATTTATTTTGAATAGGTTAAAAAAATATGTTAGATTTAGTTTTTGAATTGGTGAACTAATTAGATTTGTTTTTTAACATGTTAGATTTTATTTTTAAATTCAGATTTATTTTTAATAGGTTAAAAAAAATATGTTAGATTTAGTTTTTGAAAATGTGAAGTATTTGGATTTATTTTTTAATATGTTAGATTTTATTTTTAAATTCGGATTTATTTTTAATAGGTTAAAAAAATGTTAGATTTAGTTTTTGAATTGGTGAAGTAATTAGATTTGTTTTTTAACATGTTAGATTTTATTTTTAAATTCGGATTTATTTTTAATAGGTTAAAAAAATATGTTAGATTTAGTTTTTGAGAATGTAAAGTATTTAGATTTATTTTTTAACATGTTAGATTTTATTTTTAAATTCGGATTTATTTTTAATAGGTTAAAAAAATATGCACAAATCTTAAAAAACAAATCTAATTACTTCACAAATTCAAAAACTAAATCTTATTACTTCACCAATTCAAAAACTAAATCTAACATATTTTTTTTTAACCTATTAAAAATAAATCTGAATTTAAAAATAAAATCTAACATGTTAAAAAACAAATCTAATTACTTCGCCAATTCAAAAACTAAATATAACATATTTTTTTAACCTATAAAAATAAATCCGAATTTAAAAATAAAATCTAACATATTTTTTTAACCTATTAAAAATAAATCCGAATTTAAAAATAAGTTTCTACATATTAAAAAAAACAAATCTAAATACTTCACATTTTCAAAAACTAAATAAATCTAACATATTTAACAATTTCTACAAATTACTACAAATCCAACATAATCTAAAAGAAATTAAATCTATTTACAACAAACTAATCTAATTACTTATCAATTTCTACAAATTACTACAAAATAAATCTAATTATCTATAAATTACTACAAAATAA
>CAXKVW010000940.1:0-24519 GCA_964058825.1 Carex arenaria
AAATGTGGTGTTCCGAAGTATTGCTCATTTGCTCTAAATATGAAATTATGGTTTTCTCATAAATATATTTACTGGTAAAGTTTCGGGTTGTATATGCAAGTCTTACTATTGGTAACAAAAATATACACACAATATAAATAGTGAAAGTGATGTGTCTTGCTTCTTTACACAGAGATCAGTTTAATTTCTGTAAAATACATGTAAAAGTATCAGAATTGACATCCTTATTTTAAGAAAAAATTTACAAACAAATTCAAAAGACAAATGTAAAGTGCAAAAGCATTATCCTGGAACAATTACTTTTGTTCATGCACTTAATTAAGAGATCTGCAAACTATATATTGCCAGAGACAAATCTTCTCTCTAATTCACCCAACAATCATGTCACTCTTTGCATCTGTCTACAAATTTGAATTCATACGGTTTTCATATTCTTGAAAAAATGGGCATGCCATAGAAGAGATCCTTGAATTTCAACATTGTTTCTTGCTCCAATGTGATCTGGACCGATATTCCAGCACGATCATTTTTTATGTATGCAGTGTTATCTGGAGTGCATGCTCGGATCATAAAGTCCGGGGGTCCCAACCCAAAGTCAGCATCCAGATTCGGCATTCCAAGCCAGCTAACAACCTTCAGCTCCGATGCCAGTTTGCCATCATCTACTAAGAAACTCTTCCCACTGCCGTTCATCAGTTCCATACTGTCGATTGCTGATCTTACGTAGCTATCATCAACACAATCTATCGCACCTTTTATCTTCTGAACCAAGCCTGCCACAGACTCGAGCAACACGTCGTGGACAGTGGCAACCACTGATGTCCGGATGAAGGCATTGCCAAAGTATAGCTGTGGAAGAGGAGGGCACAGGCGGTTGCGAAAGTCAACAACAAAGACGAGTCGTGCAATGGATTCTGGAGAGAGACCACCCGCTGCACACACGCACTTCCAAACATGCGCAGCAACCACACTGAACGTGGACTTAGCAACAATTGAATCCGGTTTGCCACTGCATTTGAGTATGTTGATCTGATCTTGTGATAGTTTTAATGCGCAGGAAATAGAAGTCGTGGCATCGGGTGTTTTTGATGGGTACGGCCTAGAAATGGGGTTTGGGTTTTTGCGGAAGTACTCAAGATGATCAAATTGGATGACTGGAGGGGACCGGGCACGAAGGATGGTACGGTCTAGAAATGGGGGTGGGTGCAGATCGGCACCGGTGTAACCTCGAGCCAGGCTCAGCCATGTTCGGAGAAAGTGAAATCCGATCCGCCCGTCGTGGACAACATGGTGCCTTGCCACACCAAACACCATGCCGCCACATTTAAGAAAGGTCATCTGTTTAGTTATTTTTAAAAACAATCACCAATTGAGAAGAAAGAAGAGCGAAAGAGGCACAGTAGTAAAACTTAATTTTCTTAATCAAACTTATATTTCTAAGAGTCTTAACATAAACAACAATTACAAATGCATAGCTGCAATGGACACAAATAGAAATCTGGATCATAACATAACAGTTTTGTATAATTCCTGCTAAACTCTTTTGCACTTTACTATTCTATGTTGTTGTTAGTCTTTTGTTTAGTTGTTTGTATCAGAGGCTGTGTACCTCGTATTTTGTAAGGACAATTGGTTTCTCAATGAAACTGGTGGTCGCCTCACTATTATAAAAAAAAAAAACATAACAGTTTTGTATTGAGACAATAACTCTTTTTGCAAGAAAAATTAACAGAAGCAAAAGGATATATGTATTCAGTATTCACATATATACACATGTGGTCAATTCAATACTTGTCCCACAGAGTTTACTGTTCCGTAATGCAAAATGCTTCATTTTCTTACTGTAAACGTAAAGTACAGCAATTAAACAACTTATCCTTATTTTTTAGAAAAAAACACAGGTATTAATTGAGGGCAATTTTTACATTTAATAATATTAAAAAAATATTAGTTAAATTTAAAACTTAAATTATAGATGCCTTCTCTATTTATTTAGATTGGCGTATATAAAATATGTTAATTTAAAATTTGATCGTTCATCCTTAAAAAAAACTGTTTTATCTGACTTTTCTTGTACATCCGATTTTAATTGAAATTTAAAATTAGAGATTTACACAATTTTGTTTTATTTTTAAAAGGATATTTTTTTATCAATTCATTTAATTAATAGATGGAAAGAATATTCTACATATAAAGCACAGAGTAATAATGAGACATTGAGAAGGTGCGGATGTATATAAAAATTAATATCGATAATAATGTTAGAAATGACTTTTTTTTATCCTTTGAATTATGCATGATGTATATTAAAATTAGATTGACGCAAAATAATGTGTTGGTAACACCCACGATAAAAAAAAACTTTATATTACTGAAAAAAAAGATTAAACAGTTCAAATAATGAAAAACGCATTTCACAATTTTAATATTTTTTTAAGATATTCAATAAATATAATTATGTTTCTGAATATCATAATCAGAAGCAAAATCGGTAAGTTGATCACAAAATTAGAATTAGAAGGAATCGACCGAGTCAACTAGAAACTTGGACTTTTTGAATAAAGCTTATTTTGTATTAAAAAGTAGAATTTTTTTGTAAAAAAATGATTTGTGGAAAAATATTGTTTTTGTTCTCTTAGATTCAATATAGTATCGAAATAAAATTAGATGAGCAATACCTCATGTTTTCATAACCCGTTATGCCTCACATTTTATATCTTCTTTTTTAAAGTCCAAATTGTCTATCTGAACCGCTCAATATGATATTCATATTAAAATATACTTGGAGACCAAATTTTATAATTTTTAAAAAAAAATTACTATTTTTTTGGATAGGTACTAAATCATTGTGTATTTGTAGTCTAGTGATTAGAATTTTAATTTGTTATTGTGAAGACTTAAGTCAAGTTTTGATCATACATTATAAATTTTAGTCTTTTATATCTAAATTTTGTAGTTCTGTCCTTGGAAATCGCCTGATTCTCAGAACCATGAAATATACCATAAATTAAGGTTAGATGTACCCTAAAACTAGCCTAAATTGATGAGAAATTAAACCTGTAACATGAGCAGAACGGTTGGGTACTGATGAGCTGATCCAATCATGCTTGGGAAAAACATCTTGCTCATTTCCGGTGACGGCTCCAACTCATTGAAGTTGTCGAGTGTGAACTCCGACTTGGCCACCACAAACAGAGCACCGGCTGCATTGCAGTCTATCTTGAGCCGGTTGTTGGCACCCATCACAAGCCGCCCAGCGAAAGGGTAATACGGCACAAGCATTTTTTCAAGGGCAATTTTGACAGCATCCACCGAAGCGAATTTCAAATCAGAGCTGGAGCTGGCCGGGTAGAAGTAGATAACTGGAGTGTATCCGTTTCGTGCCGACATGATGTCCAAGTTGGAGAGCCATAGGTCATGGTGTGGTGTCTTCTCACTAGGAACGACCATGAACGATTCTACCACCTCAACCATCTCTCTGCTCTCTCTCTCTCTCTTTGAAAAATTCAACAGGGGCTGTCAAGGATACCAGTATGTCTCTCTACGCCTCCTATGTGCAGTGCATGTGTGATTTTATTAGGAGACAGAAGCAGACATGTCGGGTCGGGTCGGGTTGGATTTGAGATTAGTAATTTCTTGTTCCGGTTGAGCTTGACTATTGGATTAGTGGATTGTTGGTTTATTTTAATTTTGGATTTTCTTCAAATTAATTAGGTAAAGTTTGAACTCGACTCATGAGCTGATCTAGAATTTGTCGAGTCAACCACGAGTCGAGCCGAACTAGCTCGTTAACTGTTTGTTCATCCACACATAGATCAATTTTTTTTTATTATTTTGATACTATAATGGGCCGCACATAAATTATTAGCCGGAAAAAATGTTCATTTTCTACTTAATAACGAGTTTCATTTTCTACAGTGAACACAAAGAAAGGATAATAAAAGAGTTGAAAAATAATATTATTTTCTTTTGCAATATATGTACTGAGAAACGACACGAATCAGCATGAGTGGAACTAAATTAAGCTTAAACTCGCTAATTACAAACTGAACGAGAATTGAACGAATTAATTATAAAGTTTTTTCCAACCGATGTCAAATAAATTACAAGCTACAAGTTATTTTCTGAGCTCATGCTATTCGATTAATGTATATACAAGTTTAGGTTCATAATCAAAGGAGTTCACGTGCTTATTTGAAACACCTATATTTACGAATTTGTATCTTCTGCATTAACTAAATTTTGAGTTAATATTTGAACAGTCAGGTTGAAATCTGCACTAATATTAGAATCCGTATCCTCTCTATTACTACAGAGGATGCGCATCACTTTATGGTTTGAGATTAAATCTCAGCCGGCTTGAGATTCGGAGCGAAATAGAGGTAGTATTATTGGGCTTTGTGATTCGTGCCAAGTTAAAATGAATGGTCTAGATTTAATAATTGTAAAAGATTCTCTTGTGCAGTAAGAGAGAGGATGTGAATTCCTAATATTAACGGGCCACGCGCTTATGTTATAAGCGTAGACCAAATTGATTTGAATTCTGATCGCACGATTTGAAAATTAACTCGAAAGGTACATTAATATTGCAGCGGATTCCTATATATACGGACTCATGATCCGACAACCATTATAGAAATTGGCCCTGCACAAAATACAAAAAATTGATCTAGTTGCGTTGCATGCATGTAGATTGTGGGCCTGTGGCTTTCTAAAAAAGGAAAAAAAAAAAAGAGTCGGTGAGATAGAGATGATCTGTCGGTAGCTCGCATAAGATCTTATGTGAATCTTTGAACTAAAATGAGAAGGGATAAACCATAATCTTATAATGGTGTTCTCTAATTTTTCCGGGTATGTTTTGTTATAAAACAAGAATAATTAGAATAGTACATTAAATTAAAAGTAGATATTGTTTGACTTATTAGAATAGCCAAATTTCAAAAGATATGTTTGATCGTAAAACAAAAATAGTTAGAAATAGTCAAATTAAAAATAGTTATTTTTGGTCTTATTAGAATATAGTCAAATATCAAAACTCTTAGAAATAATTTATTCTAATATGACAAAAATGTTGGATTCACTATTCTAACTATTATAGTCCAACCAAACACGGAATAAGTTATTCTGAATAGTCTAATTTCAAAAATAGTATTTTCTCAATCTAACTAAACATACTCAAAATTCTTAGGAATAGTCTAAACTAATAAGACAAAAAAATTGAATTTACTATTTTAGTTATTCTAAGCCATCCAAACACCGAATAGGCTATTCCAACTAGCCTAATTTCAAAAATAGTCTATTCTCAATCCAACCAAATATATCCCAAATGAGAAGGAATGCCTTGGATTTTTCACTCAATTCACAACGATAGATTTTCTTCATCTCTATAATGCAACGATCACAGAAGATCCGTAATATAAGGCAACTTGTTATTTTGTTAATCAGCAACTTGTAATACAAGGCAAATTGTTATTTTATATTAATCAGCTTGTAATAGATAACTAGCTGTACAGCACGCTACTGTATTTAAAAACTACCAAAGTCTTGCAAAAAAGAGAAAAGATCCATGTCGCGCAATTGTAATCTTATGTAAAATTTTGACGAAATCTGTCGACATGGGTAAACAAGAGTTTAGGGATGCAAAAAAATATAACGGGATAGGACTAGTACCTTGTGTACCGAGATGAAACCTTTTGTAAATATACATTCTATCGAACCGTTAATTTTATTTCATACGGTCCGGATCAAAACCAACCCCAAAGTATATCTGCTGTTGCTAGGGGTGCAAATGGATTGGATAATATCCAACTGTATCCGGATCTGTATCTGAAAATTTGACACGGATATGGTTTTGAATTTTAATTATCCGTATCTGAATAGTAGATATATACCATATAGTTTAATGTATATTATGAAAATATTTATGTATATATTTACGGATATCCAACATCCGATCTGTATTCGCATATATTTGTCTAATATCCGATCCGTATCCGTATTCAAAAAATAAAGCGTTGTTGCGACTTAAGTCGGCTTATATTTCAAATGGACGGTCCATACCTGGCTAGAACCAACACTGAATATGCTGTTAGAGTTAATAGGCCTAAGCCCATATTAGTAAGCGTCGGCCCATTAAGTGTACCCATCCGAAGGCCTTATCTGGGCCGGATTCCTCCGGCGTTATAGAAAAGGAAAACAGAAGCACTCACAAGTCACAAGACTCCCAACCTGTTCGACGAAATGCCTCACTGATCCCTTCGCCATGCTGGAACCTTTCCATCTTCTCCACTACAGGGCTTCAATGGAAACCACACTCTGGTTATGCAAGACCAGCCGTTTTCTCCCCTATCTCTTCAGAAGAAGTTCCAGCTCCTTTCCTGTTTTCTGCTCTGCCTCCTCTAACCAAGTATGTTTCCCCAATCTCTCTCTTTCTCTCGAAATCTTCGCAGAGGTTGCGAAGTGCCTGTGCGAAGTGGTGAGAGGGGCTCTAACTCTCGACCTTTGGTATCCAACAGTGCTAGGACATTTTCTTAACCTACTGTGCTACCGCCCCATTCTCCTCTCTCTCTCTCTCTATCTCTATCTCTAAGCATAATGTTTTTGGCAGAGGAATGAGCAGTTACTGTTAGTGGTTGGTGGTGGTGCCGCCGGAGTATATGCTTCAATTCATGCCAAGAGGTTAGCCCCTAAGCTGAATGTACTGGTCATTGAGAAAGGCAGATTTTTGTCAAAGGTGTGAACTTTTCCCCCTAAAATATGAACTAAAATTAACTCATTGAGCTGGGTTTGTTGTTCCTAATATTATGAATCCTCCATGTTGTGTAAGTTATAGGTGAAGATCTCTGGTGGAGGCAGATGCAATGTGACTAACGGCCATTTTCATGAACCAGTGGTGATGCCTACATCCTGAGCAGCTTATACTTGGTTATTTACTGGTATACACTAGAGAGATCTTAAGCGTACCAAATTTTTATGTAAATTGCAGAGATTGGCAGAGAACTATCCAAGAGGGAATAGAGAATTGAGGTGGTCCTTCTTTGATGTTCATGGTCCCCAAGATACCATGAATTTTTTTTCAAACCAAGGCATTCAACTGAAGGTTTCTTTTCTACTATTTCAAATTACATCTTTCTTTTTCAAAATTGCTTACAGCTTCTGCTGTTCTTTTTACTAGTATAATGCTGAGATTCACTTGCTCATAGACAGAAGATGATGGAAGGGTTTTCCCTGTGAGTGACAACTCAGCTTCAATTGTAGATTGCCTTCTCAATGAAGCTCGAAGGCTTGGAGGTACTTGAATTTGCAATTCATTTTAAAATTAAATGTCTTTTGTAGATTGTATCTGACGTTAAAGTTATTTTCAAGTTCTTTTGCAGACTGGAAAGACGGTGTCTGATGTATCTGTAATTGATAACGAGCAATTTCTTGTCAAGGTCGAAAAACGTGCTGCCAACCTTGTTGAAGAAATCAAGGCTAATTATGTTTTGGTTTCTACTGGGAGTAGTCAACAGGTTTTATTACATCTTTTTCTTTCCCAAATACTACGGAATTAGTGTTCTTCAGTTATGATGGATGTAACTTGAGACTTTTCTAGGGTTACTCGATTGCTGCTAAACTCGGTCATTCTATTATTGAGCCCATGCCTAGCTTGTTTACCTTTAAAATCGCAAATGAGAAGCTTCCAAGCTTGTCTGGGGTAATTTTTTTCTTTTTTTCTTTTTTTCTTTATAGTGCAGGTTCTTAATTTAGTCCCTCTTTTGATATGTTTCTAAAAGAAGAGCAAATTACATCCCTGGCATTATTTAGGTCTCTTTTCCAAAAGTTAGAGCAAAGCTGGAGCTGGATCATGTAAAAAGAAGAATACCTGAACTTACCCAGGTAATAATTTTTATTTCTCCTATTGTTAAAATCAATTTGAGTTCTATTCTTAAATCACTTGCCACCTTGACAGGTAGGTCCGTTGTTAGTGACTCATTGGGGACTCAGTGGGCCCGTGATCCTGCGGTTGTCAGCTTGGGGTGCACGTGAATTATTCCATTCCAATTATAGAGGTACATAGCCATAAGCATTGTTTATTGGCAGAATTTGCGGTGAACTATTTCAGCTTTAAGCTAGTCAATGATGGAACAAGCTAGATCATATTGTTGGATTGCAATATTGTAATATGTTAGATTGACTAGCAGATCAGTTGTCTATAATGATGCCTACCGCTTATGGTAGTGATGTGAAAAGATGGTTCAGATTGGGTTTCAATAAAAACGGTCCATAAAAAGGAAATGATATGATATGTCGGGAAGTCAGGTTGAATACATACTCACCTATTAGGTTATTTTATTATATTAAACAGGAATGCTTTATGTTGACTTCACACCAGATATTCACATTGAAGAGGTGAAGCAAGCCCTCTTTCACCATAGAGACCAGCTTGCGGTTTGTTTCATATTTGTGCTTTTCTTTCCTGTTCTCAGAAAAATTGTATGCTTTATCTTTTTTTAATTTATGCTAATAAATGTCCTTCTGCAGAAAAATAAGCTAAACAATACTTTCCCTCTGCAATTTGCTCTGTCAAAGAGATTTTGGAGGCTTTTAGTTGCGGAAGAGGTCATTTCTCTCACTAACACATTATTTACATACTCTCTTGATTTTGAATTTGCTCTTTGAGTATCTACACAATTCATCTCTTTGCAGGGTTTAGATGGTGATGTGCCATGGGCAACTGTTTCAAATAACATTTTGAACTCAATTGCACTTTTGCTGAAGCAATTCCCCTTCAAGGTGGTAGGAAAAGTGAGTCTTCTTTCTATTTTATGCACCCACTGGTACAGTAGCAAGAATTTATGATCTTTGGCTATGGTAAAAGATTTGAAAAATCATGATTCATGTTTATATTTTAACATAGGGCCAATTTAAGGATGAGTTTGTCACTGCTGGAGGGGTCCCACTTTCAGAGGTTTTTTTTTTTCTAATTGATATCTTTCTTTTATTGATATCATTGGTTGAAAACTAAAAATAAATTTTATTACATGATAGTTAGTTTACTACTTTTTTCTTCTTTTTGGGTACTTGAAGGTGTCTCTTAACACCATGGAGAGCAAGAAATGTCGAAATCTTTTCTTTGCTGGGGAGGTAATTTAGAAAGTTTATAGATTTCTCTCATTTTTCGTTGATTGCTATTTTTACCAAGGTACATTTCTTCAGGTTCTCAATGTGGATGGAATCACTGGTGGATTCAACTTTCAGGTTGGAAGCATCTACTCACATTTCCCTTGTGTGCATTATTAAAATATTTATATTTTCTAATTTTCACTGTATATGTTTTTTTTGTTTTGGTAATAGAATGCTTGGAGTGGGGGTTACATTGCTGGAACAACCATTGGCACATTAGCATCAAGCAGTAACTGTGAAAATTCATCACGAGAGCAATTAAAAATCCCATTAGAGAAAATATAAAACCTTGAATAGCCATGCATGGTATTTCTTCACTGCAACAAAGAGTGGAATGTTTATACATTATAGAAAAATAGAAAAAAGAAAAGATGGTAGTTTTTAATTTGATTATTTATAATTTGTGTGGATTTCATCCTTTATAATTAAGCTTTGCATATGCCATCCTGGCACAAGCATTGTTGCTTCGTCGTATTTGAGGACGTGGCGGGCGCATCTCCATTGTCATCCTGTACCTCTCCTTGTTCCACATCGGTACCAAATGTTTCACCATTGGGCACCACATAATAACTAGGAAAGCTATCGATGATGTCAGAAGCAAGGCACAAGTCTCGCCGCATATCATCAGCCTCACAAGGCTTGCTATGAGCGACACAGCAGCTAGAACTGATCCATACTGCCTCAGAGTACCCCTCTTGGGTTGCCCCAAATCAATAGAAGGCAGTGGCGAAGATACATAATACGATGATATCTCACTTTCGCCCTCTGACTCTGTTGTGGCTTCTGACATTGTGTCTGGTGTCTCTGTGTATGCCCGGGCAGCCTTCCTTAGTTGAACAGTCTCTGGAGAAAATTGTCTTGAAGATGTTGATTCCGCTGACTCTGTCATTGACATTTCTCTTGAGAATAAATCGGAGAATGGACTCATTGTCATGTCTGACATACCACTGTCTGATATCTCCTCTTCGTCATCATCTCTTGTGTCTGATGTGTTGTTGTAAGCCTTCATCTCATGCCTTGTCTACAGTTATCCAAAATTGCCAAAAACATAAAAAGGAATCAAAATATAATTGTAGTGATTAGAAGTTGCTAAACAAAGTTACCAACCTACCTTTGTTGGGATTGGAGGCAGTGGTTGCTCTCCTTCATGCTTTTTCCTCTTCTTTCTGCTCCTCTTAAGGAAATTAAAAAACACATTTACAATTTAAAAGTTGATTTGGAACATTTCTCAAGGATAATAATTTTTCTGAGTATTGAACGAAATCTCATTTTGCCTTTCTATTCCAATACACTATTTGCATTTTTCTTACTTTTGTTTGACAGTACGTAACAGAACATGTTCTTCTTTTCTGGTATTTGAGTGGGGCATTCATTCAATACATGGCTTCAATTCTGATAAACCAAATGAAAACTAGAGTTCATTATTATTATCACCTTAGGAATACATGTAATGGAAGTGATAATTTTATCCATAATGCGGCTGCCCCGACGGTGGTGGCGACGAGGATGACATGGCTCCTCCATGGTACATTGTAGATCCGCCATGCATCCGTTGAAGCGCGAACGAGGGATGGGGAGTTTCACCAGAATTTCCTGTTTCAGTTTGTCGCCTACATAAACTCTCTTGTTAGATATTTCAAGATAGCCTTAACGACTTTGTAAGGTGTTGAGCTAACATAACGGTTTTTTTTTTCCTTTATTTAGCAAAATTAGTTGGATTGATCCTTTATATCTATTGATGCGCACTTGTTGAGCGCAAATATGAGCGTTTGTCATGTTAATTATTTTTATTTTAACTAGAATAATTTTTCGGATTGTTCCAAAAAAAAAAAAATATTGAAGAAAAATTGAATTTTAGTGAGAATGTAATCACAATAAGAATTAATATTTTGCTTCAAAGGAAAAAAAAAACATAATTTAATAAATAATTATACACTAAAATTATAGACATCGCTGCAAATAGCGATATGCATGTGGATAATTTTCCTAATAAGGTTACACCAATACTAAATTATATTTCATTTCAAAACCTCCAAGTGAAATGAAACATGATATTTGAATTCTTCATCTTCAAAGCCTTTATTCTCAAACAAATTGGGATAGGGTAGAACTGAAACTCATCCAGAATCAACAACACAGGAACTTCCTAAAAAATCACTCATCCTAATATTATTCCTGTTCAATTCGTGAGAGTTTTATTTTCATAAAGAGATTCTTTCATGACTGCATTAATAAATGTGGATGCTCGCCTCTTTCATAATTGCATGAAATATATTAAATCAAAAGCAAAATAGAATAAGTACAGTTAACAAATGGAGTCATGGGAACTGGCATGCCATCCGCACCAAACAATATTTTCTAATGTTTATTAATCTCCAAATAATTCGTCAACCTATTATGTTCATTTCTATTCAATTTATGAAATCATTTTGTTATATTGTTTTATTATGTTTTGCTCATTTTAATTTGAGCCACGATTTTATATCGTGGAATTTGATTCTTTCACGGACAATTTTGTATTGTACATTTTTTTTATGTGTTCTATAAATTCATGATAGAGATTTTTCTCTATTTTATAGGATGTATTTTGAAAATATTCAAATTTTAAAATATTCATTTCAAAAACCAAATTGACCAATATGCTAAGCTCATTCAAGGCTTATGCTAGCCTCTACTTTAATTTAATGTCTTAATGATGAGTTAATGGAATTAATTGCAAACTTTTTATTCTTCCGATTCATTTTTTTTGAATTGGAAATCTATATTTCGTATTGATTTTTAATTCAAAGTCTTTTATCACAGATTTTTAATTATATTGATTATAATCCTTATTTTTAAGATAATCAAAAACTATTTTGATTAGTTGTTCTATTTGGACTGTCCCCGTCGCGATTGAACGAGAATGAAAAAGAGACTTGTGGAATATGCATCATAGAGAAGAGATATATGATATAATTGAGATAAACAAGACGAATCTAAAAATCATACCATTAAAATCCCAACAGTCGATCCGAACTGCTCAACATGATTTTCATATTAAAAAGTGCTTAGAGACCAAATTTTATATTTTTTGGAATTTTTTTACTATTTTTTATATACGTACAACATTACTGTTTTTGGACTGTTCAGAAACAATGATATTGTACGTATCTAAAAAAACAATTAACAATTCCAAAAAAAATATAAAACTTGATCTCTGAGCACATTTTAATACGAAAATCATATTGAGCGGTTCGGATCGACTGTTGGGACTTTAATCGTATGATTTTTAGAGGCTCCTTTCTGTCGCTTTCTCTTTCATTCTCCTCATTACCTTTTACTCCACCTCGTGGGAAACAATCAAGCTGTGAAGGAAAGGAATTTTTGTGATAGCGAGATCAGATGCTATGAGATAACAGATATGGGGTGGGCTACATTCAACGGCCCATTCCACACATTTGTAAACCATATTTAGGATTACAATACACATTAAACCAGGTATGGTGCCCGGATATCCCAAAAGGCCTGGCGAAAGCGAAAAAGAAAAAGGCCGGGATCAAATTCCCATCGTTTTCACGCTTTCCCATACAAAATCATCTCCATTGACAATACATCTCGGAGTTTTGCCAAGAAATCTAAAGCATTAACCATCACAGCTCTGTGATTAATATTAATATCCAACATTAATTATAAATTATCAATTTTGCTCAGAAAAAAAGCTGACTATTTATAAAAGTGCTCAAGCAGTCCTTATTTTTTTATTAAAAACCTGTCAATAATTAGCCAGTTCTTATTTTTTTAAATACTCCGTTTCTCTCTCCTCTCACTCAAAATCCACTCTCCACAACTGAGAAAGAGAGAAAGAGGAATAGGCGCTGAGGCAATTTCAGAGGCAATGTCCTGTGTCTGAAATCACGGATCACAGCCTCTTGGAGTTTTGCCAAGAAATCTCAAGCATAAACATCACATAACAAATTATAAAAGAGTAAGATTTAAATGCCTTATGTCTTTTATGTTTTATTCTTATCTGATATTTTATTTTCAATTTTAAAGTTTAAATAGTCAATTTGAATAACTCAATATAATCTCCATATTAAAATATGTTTGGAAACTAAATTTTATAATTTTGTGGAAATTTTTTAACAAATTTTTAAGATTTGTACAAAATTATTATTTTTGAATGATTCGAAATCCTCATAAAATAATATTTTTTACTGTACCACATTTTAATTTAAAAATTAAATATGATTAACTTTAAAAATTAAAATAAGAATAGGTGGCACAATTGAAATATGAAAAATATGAGTATTTGAGCCCTACAGGTCCCTACTGACCATAAAATGGAGCCTCTGATGAAAATTGAACTGGAGAATAGATCGTCTTTCCGTACATTTCTTCCCTCCAACTCCAAGGCTCCAAACTCGAGTCCCGAGTTAAAAAGGGAATTTTTGGAGCTCGCTCACTCAATCCTACCGAGCTCTCTCTCTCTCCCTCCCATGTCGTCGAAGCCGGATCCCCCCAAAAGCTCCGTCGGGAGTAGGAGGAGCACTGATCACCACTACCGCCGTCCGTACGCCGATTCACCATGGATCAGGCGCCTCCGCCGCAGTCCGTCTCCTCCTACCCCTCCCCCTTCCCGATCTCTCTCCGCCAGGGCCCCCACTGTACAGAGACACTACACAATCTCCACCGACGAGTCCCGCACCTCTCTCAAATTGCCTCAGAGCGATCAGGACGAGCCTGGCGAGGTGATCTCAGGATTCGGTCCATTTCAGTTCAACGCGACCAATCAGCTCCTTTCTTGGCAGTTTCCTCTTGTTGCGAGCATTGCGAGGTTCAGTTGTGAGGAGAGGAACGCGAACATGCGCAAAGAATTTAAGCTCTCGCCTTTCTTTCAGTTCAGGCCACCACCTGGGACCCGCTTCACAGTGCAGAATTTCTCACAGAGGCGGTTTTCAGTAATAGCAGGTTTGCATTTTAATCCTTCTAATAAATTTTTATGTAATTATTGATAATATTAATATGTATGTATTGTGTCATTGTGTGTATCTAGGGGAGGCTGATTTTCACAGTGATGCAACTGAGGCTTCACCTAATATAAGTGTGCAGGTAAAAAACAATTACTTGTAGTCCTACTATTAATTGTGATGCCTGATCTTGTTTTATGTAATTATTCACCCTTTTTGTAGTAACTTAATTCCATGAATTCTAATGTCCTGAAAATTTTGGAAGGAACGAACTCTTGTCTATTAAGTATTAATTGCTCAACTGCTCAGGATGGATTGGTCTTTGGTTGAACCCAAAAAAATTTGGTCGGCCTATCAAAAGCCCAAAATATCAATCATGCATTTTCTCATATTTCAGATTCAAGGGGTGATGGCATCATAGTCAATTGTTGTCAAACCCTTATTACTATCTCCATTAATTTTAAAAGTGAAATTATGAAAAGTGGGTTAAATTCAAATTAACAGAATTCCACTATGATTAAATGGAAACATCATTAGTTTATAAATAAAAGAAAATGTATGTTTATGCAAGGTGCATGCACAAGAGAAAAAAGTTTAGCCTATTTATAATTGAGAACTAAATTGAAAAATAAGAGACTTAGTTCTCACTTAAGACTATTAAATGTAGAGGTCGATTTAGGATGGTTAAGCCTAATTTTTAGTCTGCCTGTGCTGATGACATCTGTTGTTGTCGGTAAAAGGAGAATTTTAATATTATTCTCTCCTGCTTAACTTACGTAGGTTTTCTTAACTTTTAAGCCTCTATTAGGTCGGCACTTAATGAGTAACTTAGTCTGGTTCAACATAAAACTAAAAAGTTACAGCATTTTTAACTTGAACTAATATGAAGATTTGGAGAGCCGTTTAATTTTGTTTTATTTGCTAATATGATGGGTTTGTTAAGGAACAGCTATTCGATATATGAAGTAATTTATTGTTCTTGTCATTTGAGTCCGACTCTGTTTAAATCTATGGCAGCGGCCTCCTGCTTTATATGTAACAAATCAAGAAGTTGAGCCTTTCTCAGACTGGAATTTTGGACGGATTACCCGAAAAAACACTCTTTCCTCTTTTTCAAATGTTTCATCTCGGGAGAACCTTCCAAGGAAGAGGCCCCGAAGGTGGGGGTGACATATGTAATGTGTTGTCATTTGTAAGAATTATGTATGATATTGTATTGAGACTAAATAAGCACTCTCCAAATAATGTGTTGTCATTTGCTTATTTTTATGGGTGATGAGTGGTTCCGAGTATCGATCGAACCGACATTTTGATGTAATTAATGGAAGATAGAAAATTTGCTTATTTTCTAGGAGTGGTTCCGAGGAGCACCGGACTAAAATTTGTCTCATGCTCAGTTTAAGCCATCCAATTTGCACACATATATGGACGATTGAAATTTACGAGGTGGTGGTGATTAGTATATATATATATAAATCGGATGACTTAGTCGAGAATTCAGAGTAGGTCCGATGCCCATCGGACCTACTTTGGTTCAATGGGTTAAAGGACCATTCGATTGTATCAAGATCTGTGCTAAGTACATTACAATCTGTACAAGTATGTTTCAATTTCTGTGTATGCCAATCTTAATGCTAATCGTACGGTGGAAGAGCTAATTGAACCTAAAAGTAGGTCCGATGCCCATCGGACCTACTCCTATCTCCTTAGTCGAACGTTGAGTGAATTTTGGTACAAAAAGTGTGTAAGTGGAATAGTGGATGATCCCTCATCATATATTAATTCGGTGTCATAAAAAAATAATGCGATCTCTCATCATATATATATATATATATATATATAGTTGGGCTATTGTGCATAGCAATGTATAGGCTCTCTTGTACATTGCACTATAAATCGTCGTATTCAAAGTCCAAACATTCGATTCAAACTGTTCAATTTTTTATCTATATTAATATGTGTTTGGAGACCAAATTTTACATTTTTTGAAAAAAAAATTAATATTCTTTGTTTTGGATGGTACTATGGGAGTATGGTGTAGGCATCGAGATTGAGATCACAACAAAGAACACTTTTGAGTTTTGACTACTTCAGTTATTATTTTAGTTATCAAATTAGGGCCTGTTCGGATGTTTGGGTTCAAAATGGGAACCCATGGGTTTCACGCTAATTCCATTTCTAAATCCTAGGCCCGTTCGGATGCACAGTTTTATCCCAGCAAATTCCTTCCTTTCTTCCCAAACTTCTCCCCAGGCAACGTAAAATGGTGGGAAAACAAAAATTGAGTCCGACTCAATTCTCATTTTCCCAATTCGTGCGGGGCCTACTGCTATTTCTCTGCTGGAACGCTTTTTCTCATTCTCAGTTTCGCGGGAGAAAAAATTGTGCGCGGGAAATTCGAGCGGGAGCGGGAGCGGAGGAGAAAGAAGCGAATGTGCAAGAAACTCGACAGGAAGAGCTGCTAGCACCGATTTTGCTTCTATCATGACTGGAGAAGGTATATTCATTGATTTCGTTAACTAGCTGCTTGAGCTTCTTTGGTGATTATATATTATTTTGCTCCTCTTAAACGTTTTTTCTTCAATTTAAGCTTCAATAATAAAATAGGTAGAATTACATTGTAGATGCATTCATCGTCAGAGTCAATTTCACTAGAGTCCGAATTTTTGAAATAGGCAATCTTAGAATTTTTTATTTTGAGAAATTCGTCACTAGAGTTCTGACAACTTGATTAGCTTTATGCAAAAAAAAAATTATTGTATGAACTTCGTCACTAGAGTTCTGACAACTTGATTAACTTGATTAGCTTTATTTTGAGAAATTCGTCACTAGAGTTCTGACAATTTTTTTATTTTTGAAAACCAGGGACCTTTATGCAAAAAAGCATTTTAGCTTTGGTTCTGACAACTTGACTGGATCTTTGATTGTATGATTTTTTGATGTTTGATCTTGCCTTTCCCCTTTTCTGGTATTGAAACCAGTGGCTTAGACCCACTTGAAACCTGTTCTGCAACTAACCAGACATAAAACCAAGTTGTAACAATCACTAACCAGTCCCTGATACTCAACCATACATGGCACCAGCATTGAAACATAAGGTAAATGCTACTGGTATAGCATTGGCATTAATAATACCCTGATTGACCTGTTCTGATAAAACAGTCAGTGCAGACTGATCCAGGGATCAAGCTGAAAATCCAACTTCACAGTCTAATAAAGAACTCAAAAACAAACAACTTAGAATCAAACTTTTCATTTATAGAATTTTTTTGATGATTTATTAGCTATTTTTGAAGTTCACTTTTCAAAACTGCAAAAAAAACAGTAATTTTACTGCATTAATACCCATACTGCCCCTGCATTGCATACCCCTTTAGGCACAACTATAAAATTTCAAAAATTATGAAACTTGGCAGTAAAATATATTAACCTTTCCTTTACACACTCATAAAAAGAAATAAATTATGTTTAGTAGATTACTCAGAAATTGAATTTAAATATTGATGGACAGTGAATAAATAATAAAATAGTACAATCATGAAAGAATAAAAGAAAAATAATTATACATATTGATGGACAGCCTTTTATCAGATAATGGCAAGTTGAAGGCAAAAAGTTGTGCCTGACCAAGAAATAAAGGGAAATGAACTGAACTAATAAGATAACAATGGTAATTGGAGATAACAATGGTAGATAACACTGGTAGATTAATGAATGTATAATAATTGGAGATTGGCTTCTTTTATTACTAGATTTGAACTAGAGGTAACTTATAGGTATTTAAAACAGATATCAAGTCAGGAACTAGAGGTAACTTATAGGTATTGTTAAATCTTTTTTGACATTTTCTTGTATGTTATGTAGGTAACAGGAATGAGTCTCTCAATAGGGCTGCATGGAATGAGTTGCAAAAGGCATTCCTAGTCGAATTGCTTGTTGAGTTTAATAGACCTGGTACACGCTTACAAAATGCATGGAGTAGTGTTGCATGGAATGAAATGACACGAAGGTTCAAAGCAAAATTTGTAGATTCAAATTTCTCGTTAAAGCAACTTAAAGAACAAGAACGTACTCTCTATGTAGGGCGCAATCACATTTGTATATTCATCGTCATCATTGTCAATTCTACGCAAGTGTAGATAATCCATATTTGTAGTTTCTTATGAATATAGGTGTGTGGAAAGGAAATGAGAATGATTAAGTCACACACATATATATATAGCAGCCACATACATATATGAGAAATAAGAATGATTTTGTCCAACGTCTTAGAAATATAAATGCAAAGCTGCTGCTTTCACTTCAATTTTATTAAGCTTTGGTACATCCAACGTTTAGAATCATAAATACATATCCAACTACCCAATTTTCATAAATGCAACGGCTACATCATCTTTTTTTTTTTCAACTGCTCAATTATCTTAAAAGTAACGGCTAATAAAGAAAATTGTATTATTTAGTTTAATTTATTTATTATTTAATTTATTTTCTTAAATTTTCTTATGTTATTATTTAATTAATTAATTTAATTGCATTATTGATAATATGTTAATAAAGAAAATTGTATAATATCAAATATTTTACAAAGAAAAATATAATTTTCCATAACTAATCCCACGGTACAACCGAACACTCAATTCAACACATTCCCATAATTAATCCCGTGCGTACCCGTATCCGTGGGTTCCCACTTTTTCAAAAATGAGTTCCCATTCCCGTCAAATCCCATCCCGTGTAATCCCATGACATCCGAACAGGCCCAGTGAAAGCAGCTTTTTTTCGTGGACTGGGAAAGTCTTCTTTAAAATTTGTGCAAGATTATAAGAACGGTCCGGATCCACTAACTCTATATGACAGTATATCCCTAGATGGTGTCGAAGTTGAGGATAAGGAAGGACAATGCTTCTCAGCCCGGAACAAATTTCATGTTTTAGCCCAAATTTTTATTTTCTAGATTAGGCCATATATGTTGTTATTATGAGCCTGTGACTTGAAAGTTCAAAGGCTTTCTAGCATTCGATATAATCACCCTCAAATGTGTCATACTACTTAACACAGTTACAGAGCCCCCAGAAGGCAGAATTCAGATCCAGTGAAGTAACTCAATCTTTGGGTTTTAAATCGGGACCGTCCGATTTGAATCCGAGACAATCCATCCGGATCTGAAGCGCACGCATTATGAGAGCGAATTCGAATCCCAAGACAATTCTGAGCGACGGATCTGAATCAGACGGTCTTAATCCAAAACCCAAAGATTGGGTTACTTTAGGGGATCCGGACTCTAGAATGCAAGGGAATCACATCCTCAGCGGAGCTTTTACATGCAGAGTTCGTGCAGTTCTTTTAATCTGGTCCGTTCGTTTTGATCGGACGGACCAAATAAGATTTTGGCACGAATCTCAAAGCAAAATTAATACTATCTCCTCCATCATCCCGAGCACTCACCGGCTGAGAATAAATCTGGACCATCCGATCAGCTCCGCGCTGCAAAACTCCGCAGAGAATACTGGTCCATATGCAAGAGGCATGACCACATTGCATAGCCTGTCTTTTAACAGCCATTATTTTTTTTAACATTAAAAATCCGGAGGCTATTTTAACCTGATATATGACGCCTTTTGATTTTTATGTCTATTCTCATTATATTACATATTTTTATCATGTCAACACAGGATTATTTTTGTGCAACTGTCAATCTCTGATTCAATCCGATTCGATCCGGCTCGTATATATAAGATTGATCCAATACAAGTTCGTCCGACTAAAGTTGTGTATTTTTTGAACTGTACTACTGACAAGTGGGGACTCTTGTACAGATGGCCAAAATATATTTTTGATTCTATATGACATCATTATTATTTTTTTGCTATAATTCAATTATTCAATACGGAGTTCATGAGTTCGAAACTCAGATGGAAGAAATCATTTGTTATGATAACAAGAATATTAAATAGTTTGGTGACTTGACCTCCAACTTTACTAAAAAAAAAATTTAATTATTCAATACAAAAGAATTTAGACGTTAAATAATGCTAACTAATATTTTCCGTACCTTTCATTGTTCTAGAGAATTATTGGTTGAGAAATACGAGAATAGCAAGCTATTCAAGAATAGCTGCTATTCGGAATAGCAATGTGTATTCAAACTACATTTTTGCTATTCGAAATAGCGAGAATAGCTGCTATTCTCTATTCTTTGGAAATGTTGGAATGCTACTATTTAAAAGTGTGAATAGAGAAAAAAATATTTATTACTGTCAACACATTTCCGAAATGATAAAACTGACACCACTTATTTTATCTCTACGTAGTAACAATTCATTATTTGAGACCCCACTTGCCTATATTTTCTCTTAATAAGCATATTGTTAACACTATTATTTATCAGTTACAGGTATTTACTATTCCAAATGTACAATCTAAACAATATTTTTACTATTCCAAATAGCACCATTTTCACACTATTATGAAAATCACTATTTTTTATCTATTATTCTAAATAGTAGCTATTCTAGCTTATTCTTGAGTGCATCCAAACGATATAAATACGGATAGGCACTGGAGTGGACTAATATGACAACGGTATCCATTGATATGAAATAGTGAACAAATGGCTGTATGAATGCGACGGTGCATTGGATCTGTTTGATGCTTTAGCCTATAGCTACTGTCGTCTTCTATCCGTGTACCGTATCATAGGGGGAACACGCTCGATCGGACATATCTTAATCTTCTTTCAAAAAACTAAAATTCAAAAATTCTCTAAAAAATATTTACCTTGTACGTCGACCAGATTTTGTAGGCAATTCAGGTAAATTTTTTAAAATTTGAAATTATGTATTTTTCTTCTTCTTCTTCTAAAATTCATAATATTATATTCATTCTTTCAAATTTTAGAAACTCATAAATTTATCTAATTAGCATTCTTTTATTAAGACTCGTTCTAAATTTATAAAATTTTCAGTTTATCATCTATTAAAAATAAAAAAAAAATACATAACAAGTATAAGAGAAATATTCATTATTCTAATTGATCAATTTTACTACTTGTGAAGCACACAAAAAATGTATTGTGTCATAGTTGAAAGTTGAAACACAATCTATCAACATATTTATCCGGTACTATCCGGTACTTTTAAAGTCACCATTTTAATAAATAAATAAATACAATTAAAGTTGCCATACTTCTTAACAAAAATTTATTCTTATCCAATACACAACTATTATTTGGTGCATTTGGTGCACCGTGCACGGCTAAAGGGTGCCAACACATGTATTATCTGCACTGATTAAATAATATGAAAAACTGTATCAAATTTTACCAATTGATTATACATATGATATATGTGTGTCAGATAATACATGTGTACAGATACAAATATATCTTTTTAAAGTATGATAATTCTGAACTTTTTTTTTCCACTGGTAACTTATTAATCTTAGTCTTCTTTAAGAAAACAGAGAGAGGAAAAACTTTCAACAAGTTCCCCTTCTTAAAAGAGAGAGAAAAAAAATATTTATCTTATAGGATCAAATTTTGTAAAGGATCTTTGACGATGAGATATTAATTCTGTTGGTTTCTCCTTCATTGGTTTAAAATTTTCAAACTTTTGACTCATAATTTCAGGCATGGGATCCGTAATTCCCGATTGGCTTCTTAGACCGTCCCCCACAGATGATTGCACCTTAATGAATATTTTTTTTATGAAGATTTACAAATGAATATGATGTAGCAAGAGATTAGAAACATGATGCAATTAGAATATTGAAATTGGATGAATAAATTTTATGAAATTTCATTTTATAAAGGAAGTAATATATTTTTTTTAAAAACTTCATAGAGGCTTAGGAATTTTTTTTAATAGAACCAATTTTAATTATTTTAACATAATAAACATTATTGATTTGTTTTTTTTTTTTACTAAAAATAGCTCCACCAATAAATTATGTGGAGGGGAGAATAAGCAGAGATAGTCGCATCTCTCTTAGAAGTTAGAACCTATTTTAATTTCTCCCTCCACATATTATAGAGATCGGTGGAGTTGATTTTTTATAATAACCAAATCAGTAGTGCTTGTTCTGATAAAATAATTAAAATTATTTCTATTTAAAAAAACATCGAGACTTAGTCCTCTTTTCATAATATTACTTTCACTCCTGAATAGCAATCAGAGGTTTAATTAAAGAATATAAGTGTGGTTAGTAAATTATTTCACAATTACGATATATTTTTTTTTTTTTGAAAAGAACCTGGCAGTTGCTGCCGGTTGTATAAGTAGAATCACAATTACGATAAATGTCGCAATACTGATCAATTTAACAAAATTAAAAATAGATACTTCATAAATATGGTTTTGAGTTTTAAGGTTTTCAAGATGTATCAATTCATCAAGTAGTTTTAATTATTGAATCAATCATCAATTATTATCATATTTAATCATATATAGCTGTAGATTATTTAATTTTTTATTCATAAAGGTTCATTAATGTGTATATCTAATTCATAACACGAAATTAATTAATTTATTGACATTTTTATTTATTATTTTTATGATGCATTTTATTTCATAGTATTTGTCTCAATTTAAATCAAATTATTTCTCCAATACATACTTCTCTCAACTCATCGAATTGATATGAGAGTGAGGGTATGGTAATATGCATATAACGGATGGACTTGTGTTATTAATATATATTTCTATTTTTAAACTTCAAACAGTAGATCATAACTATTAAACATGATCTCCATAGGAAAATAGTTTTGGAGACCAAATTTTATCTTTATTTTAACTTTGTTATTATTTTTTTAAGACAAGATGACAACCACTACTCTCAGATGATCTATAATTTTTAGATGAAGTGATTTTAAACCTATCTAAAAGATCTTAATTTTTTTTAAAGTACAATTTGGTTTCAAACTATGTATTTATATGGAGATCATATTTAATGATTCAGTTCAGTTTTTTTAACTTAAAAAAAATATATAAATCCATAACATAGATTGATCCGTAACATGAATATTACCATAACCTTACTCAAAAACAAATATATAATAATTATTTTTTTGTCCAACCTTTTATCAATTTTATAAAATGTCAATCGTCAAACATATCTTTTTCTTAGTTATATCCGATTTCAACAAATATTCCATCTGAAATGATTCGTTTAGACATGTCTACCAATCCAAAATTTGAGGCGGCTTGAAGACCGGGTCCGGATCCCCTAATGTAACCCAATTTTTGGGTTTTGGATGTGTCCTTTATCTCGAATCTGACGCTCCATCTCGCGCGCTTATCTCGAATCGGACGATCTCAATTTAAAACCCAAAAATTGAGTTACATTACTGGATCTCGATTCCTTGAAGAGCAGCACAAACAAGTGGTACTATGGACCAGGCGTGTTTCTTTCAACCCTTTTTGTTTTTTTTTTTGGGGGGGGGGGGGGGGGGGGGGGGGAGGGGGCAATTCAGATCCAGTGAAGTAACCCAATCTTTGGGTTTTAAATCGGAACTGTCCGATTCGAATCCGAGACAATCTATCCAGATCTGAAGTGCACGCATACCGAGAACTAATTTGAATCCCGAGACGGTTCTGAGCGACGGATTTGAATCAAACGGTCTTAATAAAAAACCCAAAGATTGGGTTACATAAGGGACTCGCGGCGGGGGGGGGGGGGGGGGGGGGGGGGGGGGGGGGGCGGTTGTTTAGTTTAACGAGGTCCTTCCAAAATGTTCAATCACTCGCTAGTCGCTGTAGTTAGTGCTAGCAGACCATATGATTGAGAAATAAATCGACAAGATGACTGATATTGATCATCCGTAAATTTGTTGATTTAATGATTAATTTAGGACATTATTTAGGATATGTTTAGATGAAAAATCTACTTTCAGTTCATTAATTTGAGTATTATTCATCAATAATTCCAAAAAAAACATCAAATCAACACTTTAATATACTACAGATGCGTTTAAATTTGCCTTTCTCACAAGTTACTATCACCATAATCAACAGATATTCTTGATATCGGGCACATGTAGTTAGGGCTGTAAATGAGCTGGCTCGGGCCGAGCTGGGCCTTAGCTCAGCTCGTTAATTCTGGATCGAGCTATTACTGAGGGAGCGGGACCTAGGACTTCCGAACTAAAATCTCAGCTCAAACTCGTGACGAGCCAGCCCGAGCTAGATCCCGAGTTGATGATCGAGCTGGCTCACTGGGTTTGGTTGGACCTTGTTTTAAGAAGAAAATAAATTTTACAAAGCTTTTTGAACCGAGCTGGATCAAGCTTGATAGTATAAAATACACACAAATTCACAAATTGATGCCTAACTGAGCTAGCTCGCAAGCTGGCGAGCAAGTTAGGCCCTGGCTCAAACTCGTTAATTTTGGCCCGAGCTGTTAGCAAGCCATC
>CAXKVW010000941.1:0-59292 GCA_964058825.1 Carex arenaria
TGGATTTTTTTTTTTTCGGAAATTGTGTATTACTCTATTGTTTGATTTGTATCTGTATATTTTTTTCGAAAATTGCAAGTTGTTCATTGATTAGTCTGGCGCCTCTGTATAGTTTTTTTTTTTTTTTTTTTAAATCAATCATGGTCAATATTATCAAAGTTTTGTATTATTCGGGTCAAATTAGAAATGATTTGTATTTGTGCATAGTTTGATTTGTATTGCCTGATTAGTATGCGCTAGACCATTGACCATTGAAAGAAATTAATATCTGAATAACAGAGTAACGCAATTCTATTAAGTATTCCGCTGCTAATTTTTTTTTTTTAGACCACAACAGAGTATGAAATAATTTGATAACAAGCTTAAGCCAAATTTTAGAAACTGCATATTATTGTAAAGCAATTAAACTTTTTTTTTGCGTCAGTTTGATTGCACATTTAGATTATATGATTAGTGTATAAATTATTGTTCTTTTAAAGGCAAAGGGATATGTAATTTGGATTTTAAATTAATTAAGTACTAATCGTACCCAAAGGTGCCTCTTTTTACAAGATTAATTTAAAATTCACTTTATGAAGAAAATTAAGGTGTAATTAATGGATGTAATCATTATCGGCCCAAAGGAAGGTAATGATTACATAAATTATTTGTGCAAGTGAGTGGTAATAAAATATAGTGATAACTAAAATTTTACACATATGTCAACATTGTCGGCCCAAAGGAAGGCATGTTGTTCGGTATGTTCTAAGTTATCAGTATTTTATTATTGTGCCAAAGTATCATAAGAAATTGATCCGTTACCCAAAGGTAGCCGCTTAATGGAAACCGGTATTTTGTTTTCATGATGGAATTAAGACTCATTAAATATGTGTTAATTTATTAAGACAAGTTGCAATACTACGAATGTAGCAATGTCTAGGCAAGTTCTGTCGAGGCAAGTCGGACCAAGCAGATCCGTGTGATCCCTGACTTACCTGGGAACTTACCTGGTTGTCAAATTCATGTGTGTTGTGACAATAAGGAAAATCATCACATAATTTTTTTTTTGAGCATTATGGCCTTTACTAGAATTATTAATTTATATGATTAAAATTTATGAATTAGGACTAAATCGTGTTTATGGTGTATTTTTTGTTCATAAATCAGCTAGCATTACAATGGGTCTTAAGGATATGCCTATGCTGAATGGGACAAATTTCAAGTATTGGCATGAGAGCTTGATGATAGTTCTCGGTGTCATGGATCTGGACCTTGCATTCAGAGAGACAATGCCCACTATTACGGATACTAGTACTCCTGATCAAAAGAAAGAGAAGGAGAAGTGGGATAGGTCCAACCGCATGTGTCTGATGATAATGAAACGTTCCATTCCGGAGGTTTTTCGGGGCGCTATTTCAGAATCCATTTTGAGCGCGAAACTCTACCTTAAGGACATTGAGGAGAGGTTTGTCAAGAGTGAGAAGGGCGAAATAGGAACACTCTTGACAAGACTAGTCTCAATGAAATATAAGGAAAAAGGAAACATTAGAGAGTACATCATGGAGATGTCAAATGTTGTTTCTAAGCTTAGGGCACTAAAGATGGAGATCTCTGATGATCTTCTGGTGCACCTAGCGTTGATCTCTCTTCCCTCACACTTTGGACAGTTTAAAATCAGCTACAATTGTCAAAAGGATAAATGGACAATAAATGAGCTAATTTCACACTGTGTGGAGGAAGAGGAGAGGCTGAAACAGGATAAGACAGAAAATATTCATGTTGCTACTACCTCTAAGACTAAGGGTGGAGTCAAGCGCAAGAAACCAGACAACTCTAAGGATACTAAAGCTGCAATCTCCACGCAACAGAACAAACCGGATAAGGGCAAGTCAGTTGCAAAATCTGATGAGCCGGTTTGCTTCTTCTGCAATGGAGCAGGACACAAGAAGAAATACTGTCAGGCTTACCACGCATGGCGTGCTAAGAAAGGTACATCTCTTATTTTGGTTTGTACATGAGTTAATTTAATTTATGTATCTACATACACTTGGTGGATAGATTCAGGAGTAACTACTCACATAAGTGTATCTTTGCAGGCCTGCCAAAGTTACCGGAAGCCAAGTAATGATGAAAGATTCATTTTTGTGGGCGATGGTAGCAAGGTGGAAGTGCAAGCTATTGGAGTGTTTAGATTATTATTAAAATCAGGCTTTTATTTGGATTTGTATGAAACCTTTGTTGTTCCGTCTTTTAGACGAAATTTAATTTCTGTGTCATCTTTGGACAAGCATGGTTTTGCTTGTAATTTTGGTAATGGAAATTTTAATTTGTTTCATGATTCAAAGTGTGTTGGCTCTGGTTTTCTTTCTGCTTATGATAATCTCTACACATTGGATGTAAATAGCTCGTACATTGAGGCTTTGCAAACAGATACAAGAAAAAGGAAATTAACAAATGAGAACTCAGCAACATTATGGCACAAGCGATTAGGTCACATTTCTATAAAAAGAATTGAACGCCTTGTGTCAAATGATATTCTCAAACACTTAGATTTTCAGATCTATGCAGCAAGCATCCTTAACTAAGCGCTAAAGGAGTTATAAGTTTTTTTTTTTTTATTATTATTATTATTTTATTCTATAGAACATTAAGTATTTGAGGCGAAAAATATTTTAGGATGTTGAGTTTGTGGGGGTGAGAAAATAATTGATTTCGAAGAGGAATATGCAAATATTCTATCAGGTGTTGCGAGTCTTGTGGATATAGATCCGAGTTTTGCTCAATGCACCATTAATGGCGAAATCATTATTAAAACTCAAATTCAACAAGATAAAATAGCACAAAATAAAAATCCAAAGACGGGTTGTAGGCCATATGTTTCTAACAATGCTGGAATTCCCTAAAAGAAATTCAGAAGTGCCAATAAAAGATTTTAGAGACTTTATCTCATGGTCCATGTAAAGAATGCAATTATTCATCGGCCCAAAGGAAGATCAATGATTGTTTGAGATTACATGTATAGTGATGATTATTAGGTTTAGCATATATCAATATTTGTCGGCCCAAAGGAAGACATATTGATTAGTATGTTAATTGAATCATCAATACTATATTATTGAAAGACTCATTTAAGGATTATATTGGCATTATGATATTAAGAGAATGTTTTTTTTTTAAATGGTAACATTGAAGAAACAATCTATATGGCGCAATCCAACCAGACAACTATGTCTATGGTGTGCAAACTCAAGAAATCTATCTATAGGCTAAAACATGTGTTTTGTCATTGGTATTACAAATTTCACAATGTGATTGACTCATTTAGTTTGGAGTCTAACATTGTGGATGAGTGTAGATGTCTCAAGTTCTGTGGGAGTAAAATTGTGTTTCTGGTTATATATGTAGATGACATTTTGCTTACCAGTAACGATATAAATATATTGCAACAAACTAAGAACTTTCTAATAAGAAACTTTTGTGGAAAGAAAGATCTTAGTGATGCATCATTTGAGATAAAAAGGTATTGAAATATATTAGGATTATCCAAAAGGAAATTATATCGATAAGCAAAATGGCAAGAAATCAGTATGCAAAACAATAAAACTAGAAAATGACCCAAATAATGAAAGACTCAACTGGTGCTCCAAACATTCTTTGGAATGTAGAGCAATACTAAAGTAAGCCAACAAAAACACACATAATTACGTATCAGAGGTCAGAAAAGGCTAGAGGTCATAAGGTATTCTGACTCTGTTTTTGGAGGATGTCAAAATAAGTATGAGATTAACATGTGGGCCAATTTATGGAAGAGTGCAAAACCAATCCCTTATTGCATCTTCCATATGGTTGCAGAACATGTTGCATGCCATGAGACATCAAATCATGATATATGACTATGCAATTTGGTCACTAGGCCGTGTAATGAATTCTATTGAGAAATCACTACAAATTTTGTGATAATTTGACAGCGTTGTATGCAAATAAAGTTTGTCAAAATCTAAGTATATTGACATTAAGAAAAGAGTGCAGAATGGTGAGTTGAAGATAGAACATGTAGGGACAGACTCTATGTTAACATGTCATCTTATGAAAAATTGACACCTCTAAGAGCTCATAAGGGTGTAATTTCTATTAAGGACATTTAGTTTCAGTGGGAGTCTGTTAATTGTTATGTTCTATTTTTATTACAATTTTGGATATGTAACTTGTGACATGTAACAAGTGTTATATATATTATGAAGTTTTGACATTCTGTTTCTCGTTTATGTTTGACCTCTAATTCAGTTAATATATGGAATTCAGTTTCAAGATTAAGGGAGACCAAGTTAGAAATAGGCATGTTAAGATCACAATTGCATGTAATTTCTATGCTACACATCCACATCATGATTCATGTCATTCGGCTATATTAGTGATGTGATTGTTGAGGGTTTAGTTGCAAATAAATGCGACGACTGCCGCTTTAGTCCTTTGTTGATATAGTTGATGGACCGAATTGGTTTGGGAATATACGAAGTAGACAGTAAAGGATTGTGCGCACATAAGGAATACAATACATAATTGTAAAAGATATACATACTACTCAAGTGGGAGATTGTTGGATTTAATTCCAGATCTTGTTGGATTTAATGCCAACGTTGAGTCAATATGTAATACAATTATGCATTGGTTACTGTCAATTATGGTTATCAATTAAAGTGATCAAATCAGGCATAAGATATCCAGTATATTCATTTAGATGTTGTTCATAAATGTGTAGAATAATTAAGGCAAAAATCAATTCATTGATGGACTGAATATGAGATTTGCAATTAAGATATTCTGATTTCCTAAGATCTTTCCTAAAGATTTATGGAAGTAATCAATCTTGGTTACTATTCACGAATTTACTGTTCACAGTTACTATTCATGGTTACTGTTCACATATACCTTAGATTTTTGGAAGTAAATCAGAATATTCAATTAAGGTAGGATATATAGGGCTGTGCCCCTGTTTCCTACATCTATATATAGGATTGGTCCCCAAAGCACAAGAGATAACGAAAAGTTGCAGAATTTTCTAGCCGTCAATCTAGTCAATTCTGTGGCCTTCTCTACTTCTCCCCATTAAAGAATAGAGAGGTGAGATCATTAAGAAATTGTGAATACGATCTCACAAGGGCAGTCTTGTAGCTTTGGAAGGCTTCATCCTACCAATAAGGAGGCCGCCGACGCTTCAACCTCTACATCGGCACGAAGGTTTTCTTGCCGCTGTCCCACAAGTTCATCAACTGCTTTTGAGTGAAGCTTTGCTTAAGTACGCTAATGGAATCAGGTATTGCTTCTGCTCTCTAAGAATTGATGATTTATGCATGATGGCCATTTTGGCATAGGTAGTTCTTGGCACTTTAGAATTGTTTAAACAATTATTTTATTTTGTTTTGTGGCCTTGAATATTAGAACTATCTTAGTTTAATGGTATGGTCAAAGACAAAATCCCAACAATGCATTCAAACATTGGAGTGAAGTTAGTTTGCCTAAGTAAGGTACTGGTGGTAAATTATTGAAGACTTGAACAATGAAGCGGTCATATATTGCGATATGTCGCAGCTTGATAAGCTTACAAAACTTTGTTGGAAGAGTCTTAACAGATGTGGGTAACTCCAGAAATTGAAGATGGTATAGCTGCACTATTGAATCCGGCAGCTCCTCAATTGAACTACAAGCAAAACTTAGCATTCGAAGGTGCCTCAAATCTCCTACAATTCTTGGTAGCATTCTATAACCCATGGACCATACATCTAATACCCTCAAGTTCTTAAAATTTGTAGATACCTTGAAAATGATTTCACTAATATCATCAATATTAAATGGTATAAAAATATCACCAAAGACGAGGGTATGCAAATTCTTTAATTTACATATAGTAGATAGGTTTTCTTCCATATTTTCATTGTTAACTTTGAGGTATACATGTTGCACAGTTGAAGGGATTTCTCTTTCAGCATTTGGTAGCCTAAAACAATCTTCAGCAGAGAGCTTTTCTGCAAGATCATGAAAGAGATCATGCATCATATAAAATTCCCTAGTTTCATCCATCAGGTAAAAAATAGAGTTTGCAACCATTATTTGAAAGTATTCGGAACCTATCTCTTCAACATTTCTATTATCATATGAGGGCCGGATAAAATCAAGTGCCACCCAATAATACACCAACTCGTACGAAAACAATGCACCTTTCGGGAAAACAGCACAAAATAAGAAACACCGTTGTAATTGCACATCAAAGCGGTGGAGGCTCCACAACAAAATCTCCATAGTGTCGCCCAAGTTGACATTTTCTAGAGTAGCTTGCCAGAATGTGATTTCTGGGCGTTTCCGCAACTGGTTACCAACAACCTTAGCTGCCAAAGGCGATTTACTTATTTTTTTGGCAATCTGGTCCAATATATCACTCAAATCATCCTTTAATTGTGGATTGTTTATTTGTAAACCATCAATTGATTCAATTGAATGATATTTCAAAAGTGATATGAAGGCGTCAAGTGCAAGATCACTCAACTCAGTAAGTTTACCAGGTTGTAATGCATTAGCAAATGACCATGATGAGCGACTAGTTACCATAATTTTACATTTTGCCCCACGAATAGCAAATGGTTTTAAGAGGTCGTCCCATTGGCTTTCTCCTGCTTCTCTATCATACCAAACATCATCTAGTACGACCATAATATTTTTTGATTCGGGCATTGTTTCTAGGAGCTTGTTTTGTAGAACACTTAAATTCTGAAAATCAGGGCATTTCTCTTTCGAGACACACTCAATCATCTCCTTTGTGCACTTGATGATATCCAAGTTTCGGGATATGCAGAGCCACATTCTGGTAGGAAAGTGTTCCTTTACCCTTGGATCGTTATATATGTACTGTGCAAGCGTAGTCTTGCCAGCACCTCCCATGCCGGTTATCGCAACAACCGAGTAACGATCTCTGTCACAAACTCTGTCATCCAACAGAAAGTTGATTATATGGTCACGTTCTTCATCACGACCAAAAACTTTGTGAGCAAGAAGGGAGGAGGTGACAGAATGGTTGTTACCGGCTATTACACCGTCTTTGCTTCCGGTCTCCTGTATGAGCAGTAACTCACGGAAAGTTTTGGCTTCTGCTGCAATTTCTTTGAGCTTGTTTAACAGTTTCAACAACTTTCTCTTTTTAGGAGACAACAGAGAAGCCTTTTTAACAACCCGACTAGTGAAATTTGCAAGAGTTTTCATAATAGGTTTAGAGGATATACGCACCAGCAGCTTCTTTTCCTCTCCGTTGGCCTTGCGTTTGAGGCGCTCGTACTCAAGCTCGTGGAGGATACGTTCAGCATCATAGTAAGCATTCTTCAGACGGGACAACCACCCGGCTAGCTGGGCCTTGTGGGGACTGTGTTGCGCTGCTTCAATGGTGAGCTGGAACTGCGGCAGGAGAGTCGTCTCTAAATCTTCGAGGCCTCTGGTGATGTTGCTCCCCAGATAGGAGATGCTCTTGTTAACGAGATCTTTCACAATAGGAGACACCACCCACCCAAGCCCGGCCATTGCTACTGCTGTCATACAGAAAGAAAGTGGGTATGTGGATTCAACTTTTTTCAGATTTCAGAAATTAGAGAGGGAGAGAGAAGGGAAGTTTAGTGCTAAATTTGTGTATTATCAATATTGCTAGCTGAGTACATTGGCATCAACGACTTTGAATAGGCCTACGGGCAAATTTCAAAAAATAAAAATAAAAAACAACCGACGACTTTGAATTAATCTAACAATATAATTTATAGCTTCTCTGTTTTTACCACATGCATACAGTGCACCAGCTCAGTGGTGCTCTACTTTGTAGTTTGCTGTTATGTGGATCTGATATTAGTTTAGTCTTGCAAATATATGCGGTGCATACTGTGTTTTGGCAGACAAGTACATTAATGGCTAAAGTGGGGCTTCCCTTTATGTAATAAAAAAGTCGCTATATGCCTATATATATATATATATATATATTTTATCACGTAGACAAGTGCATTAATGGCATCAACGACTTTCAAAGGATATGCGAAGCATCTTAATTTTCTTAATTTTATATGTTGTCAAGTTTCTATATTTTAGTTAGTGGTTTTTGTGGATTTCTGTGTCTGATTCATGCATTAATTTTTTTTTTTTTTTTTTTTTTTTTTACATCCGGTACACACAGCAAACGATCTATTTTTGTTAAAACTGTGTATATTAATTGGAATTTATTTTATGTTAACTTATTATGTCAGTTTTTGTGTAATTTTATATTGACTTGTTGGATGAGGACACAAAATATCAACTGGGGTACAACAACCACATAAATTAAAAAAAATAAAAAATAAGAAGAGTATATGAAGTAGCAACTTGCCGAAATTTTTATAAATATACAAAATCTCAAATTAATTTAACAATCTATACATTTTTTATATTAATTTCCAAATCTATCCAAACCGCTGACACTGTCAGCGGTTTCAGAAGCCAGAACCACTAACTATGTCAGCGGTTTCAGACAGCTATAATCGCTCACACTGTCAGTGGTTTAAGCCAAGCACGATTTTTGATGTTTTCTGCACACTTTTTGAAACAACGAACGACTCAGATTAAAACACTGTTTGTAATCATTACAGAGTTGCGCTGTTTCATCCGAATTGAATTTAATATAATTTTTCATTTAATTATTTTATTTAATTAGAAAATATTATAATTTATTTATTTTTTCTATTAAAATATTAGAAATATTTTTATATATTTTTTTAAATTAGATAGAATACCATATAATTTAATTTATTAGAAAGACATAAACAAATAACCCGGATCAATATTTTTCAGATCGGATTTTTCATGGCTGTAAGAAAAATTAAAATATTTTTTTGTGTGTTATTAGAAAAAAATAAAAATGATTTGAATCTGAATTATTGATCCCGGTTCAAAAGTCACTTCTAGGTAAATACAGAAAATATTATGGTCTTTTTTTTTTTGAAAAAATAAAAATTTAACAAAAATATCTAACATTAAATTTTTATTTAGTTATTTTTAATATTTAATTGACAAATATACCGTTTATTTTAAATGGAGGTCTTCTTAACTTCTTTAATACAATGTAAATCATATTTCAAATATCGTATTTTATTTCATCTTTTTTTTCATCCATTATCATTTCTTTGGCACCAGAGGCGGAACTAGGATTTGAGTATCGGGGGGCTATACATTTTTTTAATTTTGTAATAATTTTTTTTATATAATACAATATAACACAAAATAATAAGATCTTTCACCGTTTAATTCATAAACAAATACAATAGATTATAAATAATTATCACCAATAAAATGTCATGTGTATCAAAATCAAACAAAAAACATATTATTCATATTATTTTTAATTTTGACCTATGATTTCTTAAAAATATAAAATTAAGTAATAATCTCATTTGAGTTATAATGAATAATAAACTTAAATTAATAATAATTTAACAATTTACAAATAAAAACAAGTTTCAATTTTAAAAATAAACTGATATTAAAAATAAGGATATGCCGCACTGGAGATGTGAATTTTGCTGAAAATAATTTTTCTTTCTTTGGGCACTTTTTTTTCTGTTTTACTACTTTGCTGCTATTTTTTTTTTAAGAAAATCACTAAGGCATATTTTTTTTTTTTTGAGGAAAAGTCTCATATGCATTATATATTAATAAACTTAAAGAATTTACAATGCCCATAATAGAAGCCTAGATGAAAGATACAATATCAAAAAGAAAAACCTGTAGCTACTTTATTGAAAACTAAAACCAGGCCCTACTTTAAAGATATAGCTTAATATAGGTTTGTAGCCCCTCCCTCCATTTTCCTGAAATTTGAAGAGACAGAGGGGTCTCTTTGTAACTCTCCATATAGAGTTTTTTTATAAACCATAATTCGAAAAAATATTTTTACCAAACCAATATGATTACTTTAAAATTTTGAAAAACCATAAGAACCGAGATTTACTCTCGGTCTGCCTTCCCCAGACCGAATTTTGTTTTCGGTCTCCATTTATTTCTAATTTTTTTTTTTATCAATTTTCACATCTAATCACATTAGTTTGAGTGTGGCCGTTTGTGCTGCAAGAATCACCCACAACCGAATTAAATTCGGTCCATGCTGGAACCGAAAATTTAATTCGGTCTTGGCATTTTTTTTGGTCGTCATTCTTCTGTCAGCTTTGGTCTTGACTCTTGAGTGATCTGAGGCAATAATAGAAGTCTTGAGTGTTCTGAGGCAAGTCTTAAGCGGTCAACTGCTGAATTGAAGATTTTTGGTTACTCACTTGTATCCATTTGTATGTCATGAATAATAAACATAATTATGTATTTTTCAATAATGAGGTGTGCTCTTTCAAAGCTATTTAGGGTGTGGGAGAAAAGTTGTAACTTTTCTTTAATCGTTGTATGACAACTTAGATAAACAAGATATTTCCTTTTGTTTTGTATAATTTGAATTTTGTATCCTTATTTTTAATTTCAACTGCTAAATTTACGGTACAAATGGAATAGGTTCGAAATGGATAGTGCTAAAATTGTACCCATTTATATCCATAATCAAGCAGATAAGGATATAAATATGGACATTAGACAGATATTAAAATTCAAAATCAAATTCATCTTAAAAACGGATATAGATAATGATCGAGCAGATAATTGGCAAATACAAACATAAAATGAATATTATTAACAAATCAACTATCTTTGTTGACAGAGCCGCACAATTACAATAATAGAACGTGCATAATTTACTAGTTCATAGAAGAAAACAGTCCCAAAGAAAACAAAATTTCAGAATTTTCAGTAGCAAAACTAAATTGAAAGCTTCGTAGAAACAATTCATATGCAATTAATATTCACAAAGCCACAACATATTATCAAATTTGTCGTCATTCTTCACCAAGACCGAATTTTCAAAGTTAGAAAATTAAAATTTCACCAAGACCGAATCTTATTTTCAGTCCCGAGGGAGACCGAATTAAAATTTCGGTCCTGAGTCAGACCGATGGATTTTTTGTGGCCGGCAGAAAAAAATTTGAAAATTTGGGTAGAGACCAAAAATTCAGTTTTTATGGTTTTTCGAAATTTCACCGTAATCATATTGGTTTTCTAACTTTGAATTTTTTATTTGTGGTTTATAAAAAAAAATTCCTCTCCATAGACCATTTCATGTACTAGTAAAATGGGAAAACTGATGTACGCTTTTTCGTTTATCACATGATTCGGAAATCGAAGCGTGCAAGTCTGCAAGCAGCGTCTCTGATTTTGAAATTTTCCTCTCAGCCCCTCCAAGTTTAGTTATATATTATATATATATAGGGGGGGCTATAGTACATATAAAATGGAAAAATCACTTAAAATTCAATACCTGATAATATTTTTTTTCAAATGTTGGGGTGGCTTAGCACTCCCCAGCATGACTTATGTTTCGCCCCTGTTTGGCACTCTCTTTTTGTTGAGGTTTGGGGTCCGATAATGGGCTGCCCTCTATAATATGTTGGTAAGAGAACCCAATATATGATAAGAATCAGTAATAAACAAATATGCTTAATTTCATGCGATTTTATCATTGCAAATTGGAATAAAAAAAAGTTAAGGTCAAGTAAAAGAAGTTGCTAATATTGGAATAATTCAAATTTCTACAAAAATAAAAATAAATTGAAAATAAAAAATTCTACAAAAATAGACAACAAAAATATTGGAATAATTCAAATTTTAAATTAGAAACAATAGTTCTAAACCATCATGCTATTGCAAATCATGAAAAGTTTGTTCAACAAAAGTTACAAATATATAATTAATTCCGTACAACATCAGTATATCTAGAAAAAAACTATTTACTTCAGATAAAATTTTGAAACAAAATTCAAATTTTTTGTAAAATAGATTCACTCTCTAACCTTTTGTTTAGCATAAAAAATTAATCATGTCACATCAAAATTCCTAAATTTAAAAGTATAGCATTACTAGTGCTGGGGCTCCACTTTAGTGAACTGCTACAGACTCTGAGGAACCAATTTTTTTTCTTCTTGCACCGTAAATCATGACTGCGACTGAAAAAAAAAAATGCAAGAACCATAAGAGGTTCTTTTCATTTGAAAAATATTTCCGTGAATAACTAATGGGTTGCCACTACCAAGTTTACAAAAAAAATATCTAATGGGCCAAAGCCCATATTTAATTGGGCATCACGCATAAACAAATATTTTTTCTCATTGACATGTGTTCAGGTGCCGATTTTTTTAATAATCGAAATTAATTTTAAAAAATATCGGAAAAGGGGATTGAAGTGTGATTATTTTCAAAAGCCATAAAACCGGAAAATTTTGTCCTGTCCTTAGGGAAGGGAAAAAATTTCACGTCCCTGATAATCTTAATACGGCCCCTATTAATCACTTAAAAAACGAAAAAAAAAAAAAAAAAAATTCACGGACGGAAAATTTTAATCCGTCCTTCAGGACGTAAATTATTAATCCGTCCGCCTGCGCGCCTGTGGGGTTCGTTCGCTGATTTTGTCGCTGATTTCGGGGTTCTAGACGGACAGGGACGAAGGAAACGGACCAAGGAATGATGGGGGCGGTGTCCGCGTGGGGGAGGTGTACTATCCTGGGACGGGAAATAATTTTACGTCCCTGATGGACGGGAAAAAATATAACGTCCCTGATATTTTTTTTTTTGATTCGTTTAATTAGTTAGCCGGTTAATCTGGAGGGATTAACAATAACCACGGACGTTGAATTTTTTCCCGTCCGTAGGGACGGGATAAAATTTTCCGGTTTTATGGCTTTTGAAAAAAAACTCAATTCAATCTCCTTTTCCGATATTTTTTAAAATTAATTTCGATTATTAAAAAAATCGGGTTCAGGTGAGTTTCAAAGAAGGTCAGATGAGGTGCATACTTTTTTTTTATCAATTGCAAGCCGGTACTGGCCATATACCAAAACAGTATATCCTGAAATACAGTATATACAGTATTTACAGATGATATTTATAACCTGAAACAGGGCATCAATTTGATCTCATTTATCTACATTTGCAACCCAATGGAAACAAATTTGATCATTCAATAATGTTAACTAACTAGATATATTGTCGGTAAAATTCAGAACTTTTTTTTTTACTGAGATTTGCTGTGGTTATCTTGCTTCTAAGTATATGTTTTTAACAAATTGGGTTCAATCAATCAAAGGGTATACATGCAGATGCATCACTTTAAGGGGGCATATGTGCAAATTATTTTCACAACAACACCTGTTGGGTAAAGTAAATAGAGCAGATCAAACTATTGTCAGAGGCGTATCGAAGACTGTATCGAGAGGTATAGAATATGCCAGCTGGCGTATCAGATTCATATCGGTGCCGAATCAAACGCATATCAGTAGGTATCTGATACGTGTTCAATACAGGTACAGATCCTATAGTGGAGTATCGGGTTTTGCTTCGTTAAAAAAAATATTGAATCAGTTCTTGGGAACGGGAATATATACAGGTAATAAATTGTACAATTTTTAGAGGTGGGAACGGGATGTATGTACATATTTGTAATTTTTAAATTTTAAGGGATTGAATTACAAATATAACGATGCCAATATCATTTTGAATATGGTGGGAGTTAGTTAATGAGCCAGCAATTCAAGTGTGTAGAATATTTGAGAAATGTGGTACTGTAGAGATAAATTAAATAGAAAATGAAATTTGATTGTCATATTTTATGTTTAAGTGCATGTTGGTTGGAGTCACAATCAAAGATGAGTGTAACCAAACGAACTGTTTGATTTCAATTATTGAACCTTAAGTAAGAAAAAAAAAAATGTGGTGACAAGTGTTTTGACTTTCCACTATCACTACAAATTGGAAAAAGAAAAAGGAAAAAAAAAAGGAGAATAATTTTTTCAGGATAAAATTAATCTTGACTAACTAAGAAAATGAGATATGTGACAGTTACTTCAGATTGAATGTTGCAATAATTCAATATTAGAGGTCGGTTGGAAAAATAAGACCTTACTGAAAATTTTAATTTCAAAATAATAAAAAAGAGAAAAAAAAAAGTTAAGGTTGTACAAAAGTAGTTGCTACTATCTTGCTAATAATATTTGGGATTTAAATAGTTGGATAATGTATAAATTTCTTTTGATATGTCAATGTATGCGAAAACATTTAATAGCTAATTACTAACACATTTTGTGACTTGCCAAATTAACGTAGTTCGAATAGGAAAGAAATAAACTTAATTAATTTGTATAAGATTTAAGCCATGCACACAAATAATTGGCGACATCAGAATTTTTTAATTTATAAAATTAATTATCTGAAAATAAAATTTCTCGTAAATAACAAACAAAAATATGAATATATTGGAAAATCTCAATGATGGTTTTTGTATACCATCAAACATGTTTGGAAATACCTTTCTTTCTTTTGATGAAATTTTATAAGGTAATGGAGAATATTTTGGTTACATCAATAGTTAGTTTTTAAATTTGGAACAACACATCTAAAATGAAACGTTTGATCAACAATATTTTTTTTTTTGAGATAAGGTTTGATCAACAGAAATTACAAATATAAAATTAATATCGTCGGCTTTTTGACATACTTTAATTGACCAGGGAATATTTAAAAAATAGTACGTATATCCTTCTGAAGTATAAAATTTCATTTTTTTTTGACTTAGAAATAAAAAAAGAGGTTCTACTTCCATTAGGGAGCAGCTTGGGTCCGATCCCATCGGACTCAAACTGGGTTTGATGGGCTCCATCACCATTCGATCCGCTTTAAGATCTGTGTACATTACTAACAATTGCTTTAATATCCGTGCACATGAATCTTAAAGTAGATCGGATGGTGATGGAGCCCATAGGACCCAGTTTGAGTCCGATGGGCATTGGACCCAAGCTCGTCCCCTTCCATTATATATTATATTATATAAGTTCTATTTTTATATCCTTCTGAGTCCATATGGACCATATCCACCCAAATCCAAGTGTTACAACAATTACGTAAAGAACTGAACTGGATCTAATGAGTAATGAATGTATTACAACAATAGAACACTGAAATGCGGGAATCATATGGACCTATAAACTCAGAATTCACATCCTCCCGGTACCCTAGAAGGGTATTTTTAATGAATTAGTGGATCCGGACAGTTCTTTTAACTTTGCACGAATCTCAGAAGCCCAAATAATACTGCCCCTGCGCTAGTCCGAATCTCAAAGAGGCTGAGATTTACCCATATTAGACAGGATATCATTTTTTTTCAAAGCATGTTCTAGAAGGTCAACATGTCATGTGTTTATGTCCTTTCTTTTTTGTTTGCACGAATCCCGGCCTTATTTATGATTAAAACCAATAATAAACAAATATGATTAATTTCATGTGATTTTATCATTGGAAATTGGAATAAAAAAGTTAAAGTCAAGCAAAAGTAGTTGCTAAATAATGGAATAAATCAAATTTTTACAAAATAAAAATATTGGAATAATTCAAATTTTAAACTTGAAACAACATATCTGAAAACCATCATGCCATTGCAAATTATGAAAAGTTTATTCAATCAAACTTACAAATATATAATTAATTTCGTAAAACATCAAATATGTGAAGAAAAAAATATTTACTTTAGATAAATTTTGAAGAAAAATTCAAATTTTTATAAAACGGATTCTCTCTCCAACTTTTTGTTTAGCATACAAAAATAATCATGTGACACATCAAATTCCAAAATTTAAAAATATTATATTACAAGTACTGCTGGGGCTTCTTACAGACGCTAAATCATAACTGCAATTGAAAAAAAAAAAAAGTAAGAACCATAAGAGCTAGGTTGTACTCGAAATAAATTACTTGATAAATAATAATAATCAATTTTCTCTCTCTCCGTTTCCTTTCCAATTTGAAAACATTTCCGTGAATAACTAATGTGCTGCCTCTGCCAAGATTTAAAAAAATAATCTAATGGGCCCAAGCCCATATTTAATTTGGGTTTTATGTATCAACAAATATTTTTTTCTCATTAAAAATAATTTTTCTCATTGACAAGTGTTGAGGTGAGTCTCAAAGAAAGTCAAATGAAGTATTCATACTTTTTTTACCAGTTGCAAGTCGGTATTAATTTCAACTTACCTTCAAATTAAGTTTATTTTGATCCACCCAATTTAAGCCCAAATCCTAGGTTTTTTATTTATAAAAAAGCTGCACAAATTATAAGTTCAGTGATGGTGGGAGGATAAATTAAAGTTGAGCGGAGAAATTGAACGGCCGATTCGAGTCTGGTCCGAATTTCCTAAAGTAATTCAATTTTTGAATTTATATTCATACCGTCCGATTCGAGTCTGGTCCAAAGTGGAGCGCATGGGGACTCATTAATCTGACGGCCTGTTTTGAATCTGATGATACAGATATCTAAACAAAAATATTAAGTTACTTTAGGAGATCCGAACTCTTTGTAATATGTATAGTTGGGTGACCTCCTTACATAATTAGTGGGGCAATGCTTGGAGAATGGAGAATATAGACAACAGAGCGAAAAATTTCTTGTTTATATCTTGTATTCTGCATGAATTAAAAACTGTTCAGTCAAAATGTGTACCCTTAACTTGGCATTGCTTGGAGACTATTGTAAAGAAACATTCTATAATAAAAAAATTGATTTATTCTTATTTTTTTACTAACCAATTATTTGATTTGATTGGTACCAAGACCCATCATTATCTGAACTCTTAGCCCACTTATTTATGGGCCCATATATACTTGGAAAAATATTCACATCTCATTTCTCAACAGGCCCATTTTCATAGCATTACTTTGCTATTTATTGTATCCATATGCTAGCAGAGATCATCTAATATTTGAGTTTGCTTCTAAAAGGTTATATTAAACCAATTGTATTGGGCCGAAAAAAGTGACATTTATTTGGAACAATATAAACTGATTTAAAGCTTGGAAGAACCAAATTCCAATTTGACTCTTCCATCTAAATAATTTATTAATTTAGAAGGTATCAAGTTGTTTGTTCAATCCAGAAGCTCAATTCTCTATTATTTTTGGCTTGCACAACGAAGTTGCCGCAATCAAGACCGTCGATTAACGTGCCGGTGATCAATAGATTCGATCGTTATCGGAGCGCAACGGCAGTTGAAAAGGCAGATCCGGTCATGAAGAGAAATGAAGATTAAATTATAAAATTGAGTATGAATATAAATATTGACTTTTATGATATATGGAGAGTTAGAATATAAAATTTTGTAAATAAATTTTTTTATTAATATATTTGCTATTAGTCATATTGTTTTGTTAATGAAGTTACTTTTACTATTCATGTTGTTTTCTAACAAAAACAGAGAGCAAACACAAGAAAAGCAAAAAAAGTTGACGCAAGAAGACGACAATTAGCACGATAGTTGAGCAATAAATCAATTATCACAATTACTACACTATTATACTATTACACTACTACATAATGACGCTTCCTACACTGTGGTTATACACGGATGTTCTCGGTTTTATGTAAAACCGTGTACCAAATAGAACTTTTCCAATAATCAATGATCTCTAAGAATCCCACACAGATATTTCATTGAAAAACAGTGTTTCAAAAAAGCCGTTTGAAGTTTACATTTCCTACACGGATATTTAGTTAAATATCCGTGTAGGAATTGTGAGAGAGCTACACGGATATTTATTTAAATATCCGTGTTAGGAGAGTTATTTATACACGTATTTTTATTTAAATAGCTGTGTATATATGTCGATAGAGTTACACGGATTAATAGATAAATATCCGTGTAGAAAGGTCACCTAGGGTTTCAGCTGAAATAAAAAGCTTCTCTTCCAGTGCCGTTTTGATTACTCTCTTTACGAGGCACATATGAGTTTAGGAAATATCACTCTCTCTACACGGATGAAGGAGATATAGGATTCAAAGTTTCTCCTCCATTGATTTTACTCTGAGATGGAGGATTCAAAGTCTTTCCTCCCTATTGAAGGTGGAGGAAATGACACTGAATCCTCCATCTCATAGTAAAATCAACGGAGGAAAAATTCAGCTGAAATTCAAAGTTTATCTTCCAGCGCCGTTTTGATCACTCTCTCTACGAGGCACATATGAGTTGAGGTCCTTCTGTATCAGCGTGCGCTTGCATTTGTGGGTACGTAGGAGAAAGACTCGCGGCTTCCTAAACCCACAGGTGCAACCGCACACTGCTACACGAGGACCTGCAAATCAACCAAATCAACCAAATCAACCAAGTGAGAGAGATTTGGGAAAGATGGTTTATTTCGGAATTTTGTAATGAACAATATGGATTTGTATAAATTAATTAGTGTAATTATCAATTTTAATTGTTATATTATGTTTTGGGGAATCTGTTTTTGGGCAAAGAAAAAATTCTGATTTATATATAATTTGATGGAAACTAGCCAAAAACAAAAAAAATACCAAAAAAAAGGATTTTTATTTAAATATTTTATTATATTCAATATGATTTGAAAGTAAATATCTGTGTAGTTCAAAAATTTCAGATTATTTTTTGAATTTCATATTTTGTTATTATTTTTATATTTGAAGATAACTTTTAAATATAGCATAAACTCTAAACCCTAATATTAACTGAGATTCATCACGGATTTTGAAGCAGAAATCCGTGTAGAAAAGTGAATCCTACACGGATATTCAGTTAAATATCCGTGTAGGATACAATTTGTACACGGATAGTTAGTAAAAATCCGGGTAGGAATGCTGTATCTGAAAATTTATCAAAGTACCCTAACTTTTCTGAATATATATGTTGATATTTTATTATATTAAATATGATTTGAAAGTTAATATCTGTGTAGTTCAAAAATTTGAAATTTTTTTTTTCAATTTCATATTTTGTTATTAATTTTATATTTAAAGTAACATTAGTTAGATTATTCAAAAATATAAATATAAACAGAAATTTAAATATAAAACCATAAATCACAGAAAAATAAAACATTAAAATAACATTAGTAAGAAACTGGTTCGGTGTTACACCATACATCACAGAAAAAAAAAATAAACTAGCTAGATATCACAGAAAAAAAATAAACTATCTAGATATATAACTGAAATGAAAACACAAAATATAAAACCAACAAAATACAAAACATTTCCCACTAATTGCCGCGCCTTTTTTTCTTAGGGAAGTAGTTGATTCTCTTGCTTCCATCCTTGTTTACATTGTCCCAAATTCTCTTGCTTCTTCTCAAAGATAACCAAACATCCTCATCATCTATAGGACCTTCTGGAGCGTAAGGCTCATCATCAGAGAACTGGTAGTGATCAGATTCATCGGAGAATGATGTTAATTCAATTACGGGAGGCGGGGCTAAATGACTCTACTCAACTATGTCTGGATGTGGATCAGAGAACTGGAAGGTTTCAGATGGACCAACGAGAGGAGGGTAACCAGCGGGAATAGAAAGCGGTGGAGGAATTATGGGAGCCCAGTTGGGATCATCTTGGGGGTCTTCGACCGTAGGATTTTCTGCGGGATTTTCAGATGGAGGATTTTGCACTGTGGGCAAATTCTGGTTAACGCTAGGAGAACTCTCCATTTTTTTTTTGTTTTTTTTTATTTGTATTGTGTAGTGCGATTTTTCACTAAAATCAGCAGTGATTAAATAGAATTAAGGGAGAAGAGAGCGTTTGGAGAAGAGAGCGTTTGAACTCCCGCGCGACGTTTGGACTACCCTAAACCCTAAACCCTTTAGATTCATAACGGATTTTGAGCAGAAATCCGTGTAGAAAAGTTAATCCTACACAGATAATAACTTAAATATCCGTGTAGCTATTTATCATCCTACACGGATATATAATTAAATAACCGTGTATGAATGTTATAGAGATACATAGATATTTAGTTAAATATCCGTGTCTAAAGGGTAATTCTCACACGGTTTTTTATTTAAATAGCCGTGATATATGTTGGGAGAGCTACACGGATTTATCGCTAATTATCCGTGTAGAAAAGGTCATCTAGGGTTCAGCTGACTTAAAACTTCTCTTCCAGCGCCGTTTTGATCACTCTCTCTTCTCTGGATTGGCTGGAATCTGATTTTTGCGCAGCAGGCATCTGAGATTGCTAATTTTAGTTGTGATTTGCTCCTCTTTTTCTTGTTAAGGTTAGTAATACTTCTCTTTTCTTTCAATAATTTTCTGTTAATTGCTTTTTATTTCTTATTTAGGGTTTAGGGTTTGATTAATGCATGCATGGTGGTAAAATAATTAGTGTATTGTTGTCCAATAACCGACCTATTAATATGCTTGTAGGTCCATGCCCGTTCAAAATTAATCCAATAGGGATTAATTTTGGATAGTCCCTGGTTTGGGACTGCTCTTTGAATATTGTGTCTCATTTAGGATGTGAACACATGTTAGCGGGTTTAATTAGTATTTGAGAAAAATTTGACAGTATTTCTCCTTATTGCTCCTACGAGTATGTGGTATGTACACATACTTGGAGAGTTAAGGGGAAATGCTGCCGAATTTTTCTCAAATACTAATTAAATCACGCTAACATGTGTTCACATATGAGGCACAATATTCAAGGAGTGGGTTAGGATTGTAAACCGGCCCTTTGTAAGCCAAGAATTCGGTAGGTTATACATATGTCGACCATCCACCACGCCTGATTAATTGCAATCATTTTTTTGAATTTAATTACAGATGGATCGAAGTTGGATGTATAAAATGCGGCGTGACAGTGAAGAATATTTGGTCCGAGTTGAAGAGTTTCTACAATTTGCTGAGAGTTACAGAGTTTTGCAAAAAGAGGCCGACATTTTGTGTCCTTGTAGGGATTGTAAAAATTGTATAGGATTTGAGGACTTGGAAGAAATTAGAACTCATTTAATTTGTCGGGGATTTAAGAAGAGATATACATGTTGGTTCATGCATGGTGAGAAAATTAGAGAAAGTAGTGGTACCGGTAAATTTTGTGATGAAATAAATGAGAATGCACAAATTTCTGATAATTTTGAATTTGATTGCAACGATGATTATGAGAATTTCGAAAATTTGAATAATGTTGAAGTCGAATGCTGCGACGATTATGAGATGACAATGAATATTGATGAAAACGTAGAACACGAGTTTACTGAAAACCTAGAGGACATGTTACGTGATGTGGAAGATGAAATTGGTGGTGAAAATTATGATAAATTTCAGTATTTGTCTGATGAATCCAAAAAGCCGTTGTATCCCGGGTGTACCACATTTACCAAACTGTCAGCTGTGTTGAAATTATTGAACTTAAAAGCTGACAGTGGTTGGAGCGATAAGAGTTTCACGCCCTTACTACAACTTTTACGAGAAATGCTCCCGAATAACAACGAGTTACCGTATACAATATATCAAGCAAAGAAGTTGATCTGTCCAGTGGGATTGAAGATTGAAAGAATACATGAATGTCCGAATGACTGTGTATTGTACCGTAAAAAGTACGAGTCCATGCATGTATGTCCTAAATACGGCATTTCACGCTATAAGCGTAAGGGCAAGGAAACTGACGATTGTAACAATGAAGAAAAAAAGGACCGGCCTCCGGCCAAGGTGCTGTGGTATTTACCGATAATATCGAGGTTTAAACGGTAATTTGCGAATTCCAAAGATGCAAAATTATTGCGCTGGCATGAGGAAGAGCAGAAAAAGGACGGAAAACTAAGACACCCGGCTGATTCTCCTCAATGGAGAAATATTGATAGACAATTCAAAGAATTTGGTTCCGACCCGAGAAACCTTAGGATTGAGTCCCTTCGAAAGTATGAGCAGTCAGCACAGTACTTGGCTAGTACTTTTATCCATCTACAATCTTCCTCCTTGGTTGTGCATGAAACGCAAGTACATAATGATGTCATTACTGATCCAAGGACCGAGACAACCCGGAAATGACATAGATATATATCTCGCACCATTAATCAAGGACCTCCAAAAATTATGGAAGACTAGTGTCTGGGTATGGAATGCGTATAGCAAAAAGATCTTCAAATTACGGGCCATGGTATATTGCACAGTAAATTATTTTCCCGCATACGGAAATTTGTCGGGTTACAGTACGAAAGGAGCAAAAGCGTGCCCTATCTGTGAAGAGGACATGCAAGTGCTGAGGTTGAAATATAGTAGGAAGAATGTTTTTATGGGGCATCGTAGGTTTCTCCTCGTTAATCACCCGTACCGTAGGAGAAAGAAGGCATTCAATGGGAAAAATGAGCTCGGAGTGGCACGTCATCCATTGAATAGGAAGGGTGTCTTCAAGCGGGTTAAAAACCTTGATGTTGTTTTCAAAAAATGCGCCAAAGCACCACCTAAAAATATTTGGAAAAAGAAGTCCATATTTTGGGATCTACCGTACTGGGAATATTTAGAGGTGTGACACTGCCTAGATGTCATACATGTTGAAAAAAATATATGCGACAGTTTAATTGGCACCTTATTGAACATTCCTCGTCTGACTAAAGACGGTATTAATGCTCGAAAAGACATGGTGAAAATGGGAATATGACGCAAGCTTGCACCGCAGGATAAAAGGGAAGCGCGCATACCTACCCCCCGCAATGTGCACCATGTCGAAGGAGGAGAAAAAAAGCTTTTGCAAATGCCTTCACAGTATTAAAGTCCTGTCAGGGCATTTTTCGAATATTAAGAAGCTGGTGTCCATGAAGGATATGAAATTGAAAGGTATAAAATCCAACGACTGTTATGTTTTAATGACACAGATGAATCCTGTCGCAATTTGGGAAATTTTACGAAAGGCCGTTCGGCAGACCTTTACGAAGCTTTGTTTTTTCTTCAATGCAATTAATTCCAAGGTGATAGACCCGCCCAAATTGGACGCTTTGCAAGCGGAGGTCATTGTTACTCTTTGCCATCTTGAGATGTATTTTCCTCCCTCTTTTTTCGATGTTATGGTTCACCTTGTTGTCCACCTCGTGAGAGAAATTAAGATTTGTGGTCCTGTATTCCTGCGGTATATATATCCATTCGAGAGATACATGGGTATTTTGAAAAAATACGTAAGGAACCGGCATCGGCCCGAAGGTAGCATTGTAGAAGGATATTCAACAGAAGAGGCGGTTGAGTTTTGCACTAACTATCTGACCGGTGTGTCTCCTATCGGTGTTCCAAAATCCCGATACGAGGGAAGACTCCAAGGAGTAGGGACAATTGGTTTGAAAGCCGTATTTGCTGACACAGATGAACTACAAAAGGCACATTTTATTATACTACAGCACATGGCAGACATTGCTCCCTATGTGGATGAGCACATGACAATCCTTCGACAACAGAACTACACGAGAAGTCAGAAGTGGTTGAATAACGAGCATAATCGTTCTTTTACAGGATGGCTTAAATAAAGAGTGAAGGAACACCCCGAAAGGTCGCCCGTAGATGAAATTGTCAGGCTACTGGGCGAAGGACCCCAAGTTGTTGTTAGAACATTCCAAAGATATGAGATTAATGGATATACATTTTACACTAAATTACAAAGTGATAAGAGTGCGATGCAAAATAGTGGGGTGACGTTGGTGGCAGCCTCCGAAGAATTCAGTAGATCCGGGGATGCCCGGGCTGTAATAGCATCAAAGTCATATTACGGTGTTATTAAAGAAATTTGGGAGCTCATTTACAGTCCTCGCCTCAACATTCCCTTGTTTCGGTGTCAATGGGTTGAAGACTGGGGTGTGAAGGTTGATAACAACGGGTTCACACTCGTTGATTTCAACAAAGTCGGGTATGTCGATGATCCGTTCATACTAGCCAAGCAAGCCACACTTTGTTTTTATGTCACTAACCCGAGTGATGCTAGGTGGAGCATCGTCCTATCGGGAAAAAGAAGGATTCTATGGGTTGAAAATATCGTGGACGAAGAAGAGTATGACCAGTTCGACGAGATACCTTCATTTTGCACCGACGTGCCAATCGAGGTACCAATAAGTGAAGAAGAAGCGAACTAAATGAGATCTGATCACAACGAAGGATTATGGGCCGATGTACAAAAAATGCAAAGAAAGAGAAAAAGAAAGAAAAAGGGCACTGTGTAATATTTTGATTATGTAATTTTTTTTAATTATGTAACAATGTTATTTTGCATTTTCTATTATGATTTTGTATTTTTAATTATGATTTTTATGTACTATTTTGTATTTATTAAGAAGGTTACAAAATCGCTGTATTTCTATGTCTATATGATAGGAAAATGTTTTTCATATAATATACACGGATAATTAATTAATAATCCGTGTATGAAAGTTTGTACGGATTTTTGTCTAAATATCCGTGTAGCTCTATTAAGCTTCCTACACGGATTATCATCAAAATATCCATGTAGAATTCCCCACGGATTTGAAATTTTATTAAATATGGTACAATATAAATATTTATTATATTATTCATCTTCCTACACGGATATTAATTTAAAATCCGTGTATGATACGCTGTGAAATTTATACAATAAATATTTTATTTTATTAATTCATTTAGATATGAACTTTGTAAATATTAATTTCTTTAGATATGAACTTTGTAAATTTCTTTAGATATGAACTTTTTAAATTTCTTTTTATAATTTATGTATTCATTCTTGTTCACCATTTTACAAATGAAAATATTCATCACTGTGTTAGAAATATTAAATATTAACAAATTTATAATTGTACAACTAATACAGAAAAATAAATAGAGAAAAACAGAAATGTAAACAAGTAAACTTTGATATATTACTGGTAAATAACTTCACAAAAGTTACCAAAAACCTCTAAACAACAGATTACCAAAAAACTGATATAATAGAACCCAAAAAAAAGAAACTCATACAATAAACAAAAAAAAAGAAACTCTAAACAACAGGTTCATTCTTTGCCCTACGAATGTAGGGCTTCGGTGGCGGATGGCCCCTGGGGCTGCGCCATGGGCGAGTTGGTAGTGTTCGTGGCCATGGCCAACTTCTGGGATAACCTAGTGGTGGTCGTTCGTAACCGGGTGGGATTGATGGCACTACAGGAGGAGGAGGTGGGGTTTCAAACGGGAGCTCAAGAGGTTCTTCTTTGACTTCAGCCATTTTTTTTACTAAGAAGGATATGTAGGTTCAGTGAATATTTTGAGGTTTATATAGGGTTTAAGACGACTCTTCATTTTTCTGTAATTTATTTTGTAATTCACAATGATGAATTAATGAAATTAGCTGGCGCGCATCTCCCGCTAAAAATTTGGTCTTCACCGGCGGATATTTAAATAAAAAGCGTGTATGAAAAGTGTTTACAGCTACACGGATATATAATATAATCTCGTGTGCAAAAGGTATCCTACACGGATATTTAATTAAAAATCCGTGTCGCTCGTATTTTTCCTACACGGATTTTTAATTAATTATCCGTGTAGGATACCCTTTGCACACAGACATTTAATTAGATATCCGTGTGGAAAGTTCCCCTCTTGCTATACTATAATTTTTGTAAATATTTCTAAGTACCCGACTCTAGCTTCCCTCAACTTCTCTGATTTTGAAAAACCTGGACTGATCCGCCGCTGCTCCTCCCTCTGCGCCGCCTCTCCCTCTACGCCGCCTCCTTCGTCGACCTCTCTTGGTAATAAAAACAATCTCTATTCTCTCTCTATTTCCTCCTTATTTGGGCATTTCTGATTTGAACCACCGTTAATTGTTGATTGTTTTGTCGAGTTCTCCCTGGTGCTCGTCGGCCTTCTTTGGGATCCTCCCTTGTTGCCTTGTTGCCTCCATTGCAAAGGTATTGGTTTGGACCAAAATGAGTTCTTATTGTAAATTTAATTTGTACCAAAATTGTAAATTAGAGACCTTACATGTGAAAAATTTGTATTGTACAAAATGAAAAAATTCACCAAAATTATTTGGTTCATTTCTGTCTGTCTAATTTGAACACATTGCTATTATTTTTTGTAGAATCATGTCACATTCGGGTGAGCATTACGGGAACCCCCAAGACGAAGAAGAGCAAGGTGTAGCCCAGTCGGAATCACAAAGAAGGACGAGAGGTCCGACGACGTGCAAAACCATGTCAGAAAAAAAGCTATTTAAAATCGAGTTCAAGAAGAACGGGTGTGCGATGGGGGAAAACAGGGTGCATTACTCAAATTGGTGCAGCAATTTTGCGAAGAGGAAGGCCGATATCCGTGTAGCCTCTTGGAAGGCCTTCAGCAAGGAGACAAAACAAGAATGGTGGGAGATGGTGAAGGTAATGTCACCATTTCAATATTTCTTTTGATTGCTGTACATATGCATGAACTAAAATGACATTTGTTTTGTGTCAATCAAGCTCAATGGAACATCACAAATGATACCGGGAAAAAAAACTCTAAAGATAATGAACGATGGGTGGAAGCAATATAAGAGCACACTTGTGACCGAATGGATGAACAAAGGAAAGAACCCAGTCGGACGCTTTGACGGGTTGACCCAGGAGATCTGGGATGGCTTCGTAGCGATGAAGCAAACTCCCGAGTTCCAGTTAACTAAATTTATAAAATTGTAACTCTGTTTTTTGTCGATTGATCCTTTTTCTGCCTTACACTAATTGATTGGCTTTGATTAATGAAGGCTGCAAGTGAAAGGGGCAGGAGAACTGTTGCCAAGAACAAGTACCCGCACCATTTAGGGTTAGGCGGGTACGAGGGTAAGTCGTCCGAATTTAAGAAGATACTGGAGTCAAACATAGATTCCGACTCACCGGTAGTAAAGATCACCAACCCTATGGGGACGGGTTGGTTCATGGCAAGATCTGCGATAACAGCCGACGGGAGGATTCGACTGCCTGAAGAATTGCGGCCCTTGGCTCAGAAAATGGTACTTAATTCTTGTTATAACTTGCGTCATTCAAACAAAATTATAACTGCCTCCATTTAATTAGTCTTGTGTTTTATTCAATTTTTCCTAACAGTTGGAGGTCGAGGAGGAGGTCAATTCGGGTGCCCGTACAGTCTCGAGGCAGGATGACGCATTGTCTCAAACGCTGGAGAATCCGGAGCACCCGGGTCGGGTTAGGGGTGTGGGGGTACACATGGGCTTCAAGAATATCTTCGGTGGATCAAAACCTCGAGGAAAGCGTGAAAAGCAGGATGTCAAGATGGAGCGGCTCCGTCAGCAAATGCAACAGGAGCATGACGCAAAGCTGGTGGAGATGGAATCAAGAATCTTCGAACGCTTATCCTCTCAGTTTAGGCAGCAATCCGAGCACCCACCTCCCATTTCGCCGGGATTTCGGCGCAGCAGTCAAGCTTCCGGGACCTGGAGAGACGCGTTCGATAATCTAAAGGTAATACCAGTTCATAATCACAATTAATTAATTGCTACTTTTTTATTTGTTGTTAGGTAACATTTCCTCTTAAAATGACTACATGATAATTGCAGAGCGCTAAGAAATGCGAGCTGGTTATTTGGATCGGTACTGTGCCCGTTACTATTGGTAAGGGCCTCGTACAGCCAAGACCGATAGATGTGGACCATGATCAGCTCGGTCCCGATAATGCTTTGGTGCATGTTGACTTAGTCATGAAGGAATGGACGCACATACCTCTTCTTGTCCCGAACGAGAGCATGTTCACTCTGGATGATGCCTGGATGTCCACTATCCCATGGCCCAAGAATCAGATCATTTTGGATCAGGTAATATCTGAACAATCAATATCTTTTGTTAAATTCAAATCTGCTCTTTTGAAATGCTGAAATTGATTTAAAATTTGACACAGGCTGATCAGGAGAGCCATTTGTCACCGGTACACACGGAGAGAGAGCTGGACGTCGCGTCTGATGCGATCGTCGCGACAGATGCGATCGTCGCGACTGATGAGATCGTCGTGACTGTAGCGCCAGGATCATCACGGGGCTCTCTGATCACCGCACAAGAATACATCCTTTTGCCCCGTGATTGTCGTCGTCTCCATGACAAATTGATCACGGCACCCGACAGCATGGTGGAAATCATGATCCCGATTCCTAAGGAGACGTTTCTGCACGAAGCATCTTCTGTGATGATATCTTCCAAGGACTTCAGGGATTTTTTTCATGCCTCGGGTAGCGATAAATGGCTCGATGTGTCTCACATCACCATTTTCGCTATGTAAATACCAAAATCTATTTATATCAGATGTGTAGCACTGAAATATATGTTCTAATTTAATATGATGATTTTTCAGGAAGCTGATCCGATCCGTTGAATCATGGCCGCTTGAAGAAAAAAAGAACTTCACTTTATTTCTGGATCCCGGCAAACTCAATGCCACGATGGTGGAATTGTATCCCAAGGACATTGTCGAGTACCTGCGCCGAGCGATGCACCATTGCGCCGCGAATAAGAAGAAATTCATTCTCGTGCCACACCACCGGAGGTTAATTAATTCTAACCTTCAATTTTTAAATTATGTATTACTCATATTTTAATTTAAATAATTACAAAAATGAATTAAATGTGATTATAATTGTGTTTATATTTCTCATGCCACAGCAAACACTGGTGTTTGCTCATCATCATCCCGACTGCAAATCGGTGCTATGCCATGGATTCTTCAAAGCCCGTAAAAATCTCACTACCAACGGCCACAAAGATCGTCAAATTTATTAAACAGTAAGGAATAATTTTTCACTTGTTTGATTTTTTTCAATTCTAATTAAATTGTGTATCAAAATTGCTAATTACAATCACTTAATTTTGTAAGGGCTTTTACAAAATATGTTAAAGACGGTGGACAACAAGCCGAGTCAGAAGATCAGAAGAATAAGATGAGTTGTGGGTGGTTAGATGTGAGCCCTCTGTAATTATTTTATTTCATGTCATGTGCAAAAAATTATTGTCATTCTAACATATACAGGCCGATCAATATAAATTTTCAGTGCTCGCGACAGAAGGAGAGTTGGGAGTGTGGTTATTACACGATGTCTTACATGCTTCTATGGATCGAAACAATACAATTCAACTTTCCAAAACAGGTATGTAATTCATATTAATTTTTCGTTTTATAATATCAATAATAAATCTTGCATCTACATTTTCTCGTTACTAATCACCAATTTGTAATTGTAGTATCAATCGACAGAGGACCCTTACTCCCGCGAGGAAATCGATGATATTAGAGATATGTGGGCAAGGTTTTTTTATACATAATTTTGTAATGAACAATATGGATTTATATAAATTAATTAATTAGTGTATATATAGTTTAATTAATTAGTGCAATTTAGAAATTACATTCTAGGAATCTAGTTTTTTAAAAAAAAAAAGCTGCATATTTTAATAGCTAGCAAAAGTGGAGGCTAGCCAAAAAAAAAAAAAAAAAAATAACAAAATCCTACACGGATTTTTAATTGGAAATCCGTGTATCTCTCTTCAAAAAAATTTTAAATAAATGAACCTACATTCCTACACGGTTTTCTAATTAATAAACCGTGTATGATAGTTTCCTACACGGTTTTTTAATTACAAAACCGTGGAGGAATGTTGGTTTATTTAATCCTCATTTTCTTGACGAGAGCTACACGGATTTGTAATTACAAATCCGTGTAGGAATGTTGATATTTCTACACGGATGTTTTATTAAAAAACCGTGTAGCTCTATTTGGATTTCTACACGGCTTTTAATTAGAAATCTGTGTAGGTTGTTGATAATTGCACAACCGTGCTTTATTTATTTAAATTTTCTTGACGACAGCTACACGGATTTGTAATTAAAAATCCGTGCAGGAATGTTTATTTCTTCACGGTTTTTCAATTAGAAATCCGTGTAGGAATGTTGATATTCCGATTTTTTATTAAAAAATCGTGTAGCTCTCGTTGGATTTCTACACGACTTTTAATTAGAAATCCGTGTAGGTTGTTGATAATTGCACACGGATAAATACCCGTTTGCAAAAGATTAGACATTCCTACACCCTAATATCCTACACTGCAGGAAATCCGTGTAGCTCTTCGTGATTATCCATGTACAATCACCATATTCTGTAGTAGTGTTAGTTGACGCAAGAAGACGACAATTAGCAGCTAATTAATGACTTGGGGGAGTGAACTGTGGATTTTGCTCCCACAGCTGTGAGATTCTCCATTAAAGTAAACAATTTATAAAACAAAGATCGATGTAGTAAATATTAAATCCTACCTGTATGAAACCATGCATAGATTACATGTGCTACAAAGATCGATGTAGAAATTGCTAGTTGAGCAATAAATCAATTATACAGGAAATGTGTCATTATGAATAAAAAGTTAACATTATCGGTTTTTATAGAAAATTGCTAGTTGGCACATACCATTACTATCGGGTCGATCACCATCAGTTAAAAAATCGTTGCCAAAGTGAGATTTGAATCGGTGGTGATGTGATTCCCTGTAGTAGTGCAAACTGGTAATCCAACATAACTACATTCATAATACTCTTGATAGCTTTATGTTTATGTTTTTTTATAAATTTTAATCCTTTGCTATATTCAAAATCAATTTTAAAAAAAGAGTTGGGATATTGTGCTTCATGAAGTAAAGAGTATGTTTTACTTCATGAAGCACGATAGCCCAATTCTTAAACTAAATAGTGATTTATAACTTTATATTGTTTTGGAGGAGCAGTCCGTAACTTGTGCTGGATTCGTTGATTTTTCCTCACCTGTAGTCTAGAGAATTTTATTAAGATGAATAATATTATCAATGTTTATGTATCGGTTTTTTTTAACCAACTAGTTTTTCAAACGTTAGCGCCAGGATTGACCCATAATTCTAATGTTATTTATGATAAATAATATTTTTCATTGTTTATGTATCGATTATTGATTAATGAGATGCACATGCCAAAAACTGCAAGAAAGTCCATTCTTCTAAGTCAATTTAGATTCACAATTAACAATATTTTTTTAATCGATCGATCTTATATCTGGTTACCTAATTGGTCAACTTACAGGGTCAGAAGCATAATTTATACCCAGTATCTTCCATTTTTTAAATAATTAATTAGCACAGTGATAACGTAGGGGAGAGAGGAAGGAGAGTCACAAGCAGAGATGGCGTATAATTCTTGCAGAATTTCTTTAGATTGGAGACTATATGATGCAGCAAAGAATGGCGACAAGGTTCTCTTAGGAGAGGTTCTTTTTCCCAGACCCTTACAAGTAGATGGTGAAATAGCCGTTCCTGTTGCGGGGGAAGCTTTGGTTCCTCATCAGCGCCGAAGATTGCAAAACAAATGCCTTTTAGGAGTTACCCATGGTGGAGATACAGCCCTACATATTGCCGCTCGCTTTGGCCACCTCGAGGTGGCAAGAGCGATTTGTGATATAAATGTATCCCTCTTGGTGAAGGACAATAACAAGTTAGAGACCCCCCTGCATTACGCTGCCAGAGCTGGGAAGTGCGACTTAGTTGCCTATTTCATTGGCCTCGCTAACGACATTATTGAGCTGGGCGATACGTTGAGAAAGCGAAACAGAGATGGAGAGAGTGCCTTATATCAGGCAATTCTTTACAAACATCCAGATGTTGTAGAGAAGTTCCGAAATGCAGATCATGAGAACAAAGTTTTTTCTCAACTGGTGAGCATCCCCAACAACGAAAATATATCTCCACTGTACCTGGCAATAATGCATGGTCAACTTGGTATTGTTACTTCTTTGATCGGATCATTACGTGAGACTGAGGATGTGCCGCCAGAAGCATATGCAGGACCAGATGGACAGACAGCTCTGCATGCTGCGGCTCTAAGACCTGGTAAAACTATTTGCAAATCCTTTTTTATATTTTAAGTAAGCTTCACTAATTAAGTTGTAGAATAGTGTGTGTGTTTGTGTATTTATATGTTTCTCCAAACAACCAGGTATTATCAAAAATACGAATATCTATATTCAGTTACAGGTGGCAGTTTTACAAGTTGTGTACGATAGAGATAGAATATGTTAGAAGACAGTGACATTATGATTTGAATAATACTATTTTAACTTGGCTTATTTTGATTAATTTCTTAAAATACTCGAACTTTCTGAATTTTTATCCCAAAAAATTTAAGCATATAATTCCTAATCCGGATAGAATATTATGATTTTTCTGAAATCATTTCAGTTTTTTAATTGCATAATATTTTATCCAAATTCACGTATATGATACAAAATTAGTCAATATAATTTTATAATTACAAAAAATGCATTATGTTAATTAGAATTCTAAATAAGTATCTCTTTGAGTATTTTGAATGCATATAACTAGAAGTTGTAAAATCCACCATGATATAAAAGTGTGAAAGAATATAGATTATTATTTTTGAATTTTTATTCTGATAATCTTAAACTCATCTTTTGTTTTAATTCACAAGTATGTTCACCATATTTTCTGATGACACATTAAAACTCCTAATTGACAGCCCCTTTATTGTTCTGTTTTCACCGCATAGTTTCATTGAATATATTTCGAATAATTTTGATTAATTAGTTGTCCGTCATGTGTTAACATCCAAAATACAAAGCTAAAGATTAATTAAAAATCATCATGAAGCAATATTCTTCGTCTCTTCTGTTAAATCACTTCAATTAGATGTTATATATATATCTTTAAATATATATAAAAAATAATTATATTTAAAATAAATAAATAATCATTTAATTCTTGGTGCTTGACTTATCTATTAGGAATGAAAAAGACTAAAAAAAAGGTTCATTTAATAACCGCTTGCGTTATTTATTTTCTTGTTTTCAATTCGATCTTATCATGCATGCACTCTCTCTCGTCTCGTCTCTTAAAAAATGTTTAAAACCTCTCCATTTAGTGTCCCACTCTTGCTCGTTCCGAGAAACAATGAAAATGTTTTTCCTTACAATGACATTATTTATTTCATTGTCATCGCTTATTAAATTCCAATTAACTATTGGATGTTGCGGGTTAATTTATGGTCAGATGTTTCGTCGTTTTGTTCTAAGAATAGCAGTTTCGAATTTTCGTAATGGAGATTTTGTGAGTCTCGCACAATAGAGACAGCATGCGTTTAAAATTAATAACACGACAATTGGGATAATATTATTTCAATTTGGTTTACACTACGATCCACTTAATTTTTTTCTGAATTTTTGTTCCAGGATATGATGTGAATAAGTGTTTGATATGTATGTGCCTTTTTTTTTAATTAAAGGGTCAGCATCTGTTCGAGAATTGAAGAATCCAACTAGGAGAGAGATGAGGATTCATGCCACTACACTAAATCCAAAGTTCACATGTTGGTGCCTTTATACTAGCTACTTTTAGATTTTTGTTTCACTATGCCTAGATGTATCCATAAGCATACTCAATCGCTGAAGAAATTTGGAATATATTATTTTACAAGGTTTTGAGACTTCAACTTATCAGGATTTCTCTTGAAATATGAATTAATTAATGCTGCCAGTACCCAATTAGCTGTACTTGTGATATATTTTCTATTCCTTTAGTTTAAATTACTCAGTATGTTGTTTCCGTGAAAAGCTCACTTGTACTTCAACAGGTTTTGTTCGGAGGGTACTAGACTGGAAACCAGAATTAGCAAAAACCACTGACAAATCAGGCAACACAGCTCTTCACTGTGCAGCATCATCTGGCAATCTGGAAGCAGTACGTGCAATACTGCAGGGAGAAAGAAGTCAAAGAACTTGTGCATACATGGCCGACTCCTCTGGATTATATCCTGTGCACATTGCAGTTAAGATGGGTTATGTGAAAGTAGTGGCCATGCTCTTCGACCTATGTCCAGACATGGATCAGTTAATTGATAATAATGGCAGAAACTTTGTTCATCTTGCAGTGCAAGAACAAGCAGATGAAATTGTGCGATGGATCTGCAGAAAAACTGAACTTACAGAAGCAATGAATGTCCAGGATAACAACGGCGACACGGCTATGCATCTGGCTGTAAAAGCCGGACACATAAATACATTTGCTCATCTTCTGGGGACCCAAAAGGCACACTTATGTGTGACGAACAAGGATGGGTTTACACCTCGTGATCTTGCCATGTTCAACAGGACTTCTGGCTTCTTCAATTGGCTGGTGACCCATGTCATCTCTCTCTAATTGTTCATTACTATTTGATTACCAGCCTGTCATCTACCTGTTCCACATAACCATATGTTTACATCAAAATAAGTGTTTCTTATCACATGTTTTGAAATTAATTAAGGACCACAATAATTCAAGAAGGTATTTCTCTGTATATATCCCCGGCCTAGGATGAACTCTGATTTTGGGCACGTGTTGACTCACTAGGCTTGTTATCGATATGTTTAATTATTTAATTTCCAAATTAAAAAGATTAGTGCAATTCAAAATTGCTCTGGAATATAAATTTTCAAGAAATGATTATTTAATTTTGATGTACTTTATTGTGGATATCATTCTTGAACTCTTCCATCATCTTTTCATTGTTCTTCTTGCAGATCAAATTATCACTATATATTGAAACAATTAAAATATCGGTACCTCTTTTCTTGGCATATAAGGTCGGCTCGGTCTTGCTCTTCTCAAAATCTTAATGTGTGAAGTACTTGTCGATCTGACTGTACCACATCATTGGTGCTTGCTTGAGACCATACAATAGCTTTTAGTCTGTGTTTTAACACATTTTACTTTCTTTTCTTTCTTTTGCAGAACCCAGACCGCACAATGATTCGTATTCTGGAACTGATCACATGTTGCCAGGGTATAAAGAGGAGGGATCATTTTGTATCAGAATATCGTCTGCAATATGCCCAAAAGAAAGAGAAAATGGTGGAGCAGTTTGATAGCATGGCCAAAACCAATGCCATTGGTGCCGTACTAATCGCTTCAGCAGCATTTGCAGGAGCATTTAGTGTATCTGCCGCATATAAAGCTGATATTCTTGCTGGACATGAGTCCACAAATTTGAATTTTACATTCAAGTCCTTTATTCTCATGGTCGTTTTGGCTTTTGTTTGCTCCATAGTGGCCACGTCTATAATTATGCAATCTGCCTTGACCTTTTTAGCTCCCATATACCGTCAGAAGTACATCGTAATGTCGCAAGGATTGATCAGATTAGCAACAATGGGTTTTGTGGCTTCATTTGCAATAGGAGTATATATTGTATTGAGTCCAGTGTCCAAGTGGCTCGCATACCTAGTCTGTATCTCCGTTGCAGTTGTGCCTGTTTTAGTCCATCCACACCGCTGGGCATATTGCTTGCTCATAAGGGCACTAGTCAAATATTTAGGTTGGAAAGGATTTTTATTTGGATGTTATAGTCTAAAATTCTTTATGCAGAACATTTTGTTTAGCATCTTTATCCTCTTAGTTTTGCTAGGTAGTCTTCAGCCTCATCTACATGTCGGAGTGTTGGTTTATGGTACTGTAATATTCTTCACTGCGTTTCTCATGTATTTCGCATTTGTTAGGAACCTTCTCAACGCAATTTGAGGTCAATTTGGAGACTCTTCGAAAATTGTGGAAGAGAGAAGAAAGGGTACAAAAAGATGGAGAGGATAGATAGAGAGAGAGAGTAAAAAACTTAATTAATTTATTTATCATACTTATTATAAAGATTGTATGAATATTTATAGCTAAATTTATGTTAAACACTACCCAAGCATTGATTATCTCCTATTCTAAGATACGGAAATTTTCATTTTTGTTTAGCTTATCAGGTATAGGTTCGTATGGGTAAATAACATTTCATTACCACAATGAATACTAGTACGGGTAAAGACTATTCCTAGTTAGACCTTACCCATTATCCAATATGGTAATAATTAAAAATAAAAATTATAGAATTCCGTATATATATCTATATAATTATATGGAGATAAAGAATAATATGATATAATTTATTCATGCATGACTCATATGTGTCTATTCATTGACACCTTTTTATCCATTTTTTTCAATTTGTACAATATTCGTACGAATAAGATAGGTTTGGGTAAGTTTTTCTTTTTCATTTAACTTATCAGATACAACCTTACAGATAAGGGCAAAGTTTTTTTCGTATAAGAGTATACAAATATTTAATACACGATCGACCCGTTTTGTACCCATTGACACCCCTAGCTTGGAGACTATAATAACGAGACGTTGTATAATAAGCCATTTATTCTTTTCTTTTCCTTAATACTAAGCAATTATTTGATTTGATTGGTCTCAAGACCCATCATGATATCAACTCTTAGCCCACTTATTTATGGGCCCATATATATACTTGCAAAATTATACATATCTGATCTCCAAGCAGGCCCAATTTCATAGCTTTACTTTGCTCTTTGGTTTCTCTCTCTGTATCTGCTAGCACACATTTTGTAATCTAATCAATCATCTAATGTTTGAGTTTGTTACTAAAAGGTTGAATTGAACCAATTGCAATCCATACCAATTGAAGTTCCAGAAGAACAATGCAATGGGCCCAAATTTGACATCTGTTTTGAAAGGAACCAACAATTCGTTGCTGCTTTTGTCCATAACGACTAAAATAGAATGTTCTAAAAAAAAAGAGAGAGAGAGACTAAAAGAGAATATGGATGAAACCAAATCAAAATTTTCTTCTCACACCACCTCAATCAATAAAGCAATGTCGATCCTTTTAATTTTTTTTCCTTTATCCGCTCTCACATATTATAATGTATTCTTTATTTAATTCGAGAATAATTTTGATATATTTCAAGTAATTTAAATACAATAGTTGTATAATTATATTTTTTTCCATAATGCAAATAATATATGAAACACCGATATTCGCAGAAAGTAAACAACAAGTTTATATATTTCATGAATAATATTAGGAAACAATCACATATTATTGATAATGGTGGTATTTGGTTAAATTGATTATTCTAACTTAGTCTAATCTAAATTATTTATATGAGGAGGGTTAATTCCAATACCTCATTTCTTTCATACCTCATTATATCTCATTTTTATATCTTTATTTTCAAAGTTAAAACTATCAATCTGAATAAACTGCTCAACGTGATATCCATACTAAAATATGTTCGGGATGAAATTTTATAATTTTTGGATTTTTTTAATATTTTGTAAGATAGGTACAAAATCACTATTTTTGAACCGTTCAATAATAGTGATTTTCAACCTATCTAAAATAACAGTGATTTTTTAATATTTTGTAAGACATGTACAAAATCGATGTTTCTTTTTGTGGATTGAATTTTTTAATTAATTTACATGTCCTGTCATTTTATGAAATAAATATAAAGATAACCAAAACTTTGAGAAGCAACAAATTAAAATCAGACTGTGTGTGAAGAATATACTTTTAAGAGAAACAACAAAATGCATATATTTTAACTAGATTTCTGAAAATATTCCTAAGAGCTTAGCCAATTAATATAATTTTTTTTCTCAAGTTTGAAGATTCACCCATGTTATATACTGCCTGGTGTGGAGAATGAATGATATATCATAATCCATTTATATATTTAATTGATTTTACCCTGATTTTTTTCATATCTACTTATCAATCAACATGATAGTTAGAATTTTTCTAGTTTAATTACACAAACAAAAAAAATAGCAAAACTTTTTATTTTTGTAGTTCAGTACTGCAAAAATAGGTATTAGAGACCGATCAAGTAGCTGGTCGCTGAAGGTTTTTCTCTCCTAAAAAAAAAAAAAAAACTGTTACTTTTGAAGACCACTACTTCTAGGAACTGCATCAGAGACCGAGTTAACAGCGGTCTCTGAAAGTTTTGGGTAAGAAAAAAAAAAGGGCGCGAGTACTAAAATAAAACGCACCACAGCAAAAACCCTTCGTCCCCCAGCCAAATCGACCTCCTCCGCCAAATCCATCTCCGCCCCTCCGTTGTAATCGCCTGATCAACCCTCTGCTAAAACCCCTCCACTCTATCGCCTAATCGGAAGCAAAGCGCGAGAGACGATTTCAGTCGGCACGACCTTTTCCCCCCAAAATCACGCTCAAACGAAGGTGATCAGAATGCCGGAGCAAGGTGGAGACGAGGTCGGATTTGGGTCCCGTCGATCAAAACTGTGGTAATATCAACGATTGTAGCTTCTGAGAACATCGGACAACATCTCTTCTTCTCTTCATTCCAGGTATTGATTTGTAGCTTCTGATGATAAATCTTTCTCTCAATCTCAATCAGATTTACAGTACTTTCTGTGCCTAATTAAGCCCTAAGTGACTCGGTGCGTATCAAAGAAATATCTGTTTCAAATCCTGACGTAAACAAATTAAGGTCATACCAGATCCAAGCCGATCAAGGAAATGTATATACATCTTGAAAACTGAACCAAATCTTTGACTAAATGATCTTTTATTAAGAGTTAAATACTTTCGTTAAATGCATGCATAGTTGATATTCTGCATGGGCAGTCTTCTAGCAGTCTTCTAAACAATTAAACAGCTAGCTTTTATTACGATGGATGATAACTTAGAGTTTGAATGGCGCGGCATTCTAAGAAATTAAGTCTTTCTTGATTTACCAAAATTTGAATTAATAGCATTTTTATTATTTCCAAGGAGAAGCTTTTATTTTGTTTATTTTATATATGTACGGGGGGCTTTGTTTAGAAGGAGTGAAAATGTAATACAAAAGTTGAATAGAAAGTTGTTATGTTTGTTATCTTGTGACCTTATATCAGGGAATTCTTTACAAACATACAGATGTTATAGAAAAATTCCGAAATACAAACAAGAACCAAGTTTTTTCTCAACTGGTGAGCATCCCAACCAACGAGAATATATCTCTACTGTACCTGGCAATAATGCATGGCCAACGTGATATTGTTACTTGTTTGATACGATCATTAAGAGAGGTTGAGGAGATGCCGCCAGAAGCATATGCAGGACCAGATGGACAAACAGCTCTGCATGCTGTGGCTCCAAGACATGGTAAAACTATGTGAAATGCCTTTTTTTATATTTTAAGTAAGCTCGATCAACTATTTAATTAAGTTGTAGAATAGTGTGTGTGTGTATATGTATATGCTTCTCCAAACAACCAGGTATTATCAAAATTACGAATATCTATCCGCAGTTATAGGGATTGATTATTTCATTAACTATGTTCATTTGGAGATATTTATTCTTAAACAATTATTCAAATAGTTTGGACAAACTAAAATATAAGATATAAATAAATCTACATCAAGCTTATAATATATGGGAAGTATCACTCTAATTTCATTCAATTAGCTTCCGGTTGTCTTTCAGCTAATTAAAATGTAAAATTTGGTCTCCAAGCACATTTTAATATAGATTAAACATCTATCGGTTTAGATTGTCCGTTTGGACTTTGAAAATTGGAGAACCGAATCATTTGTTCCTGAGCCTAGGAACAAACGTTTTGAGCTTAGCCAACCTCTATATATATATATATAGAGAGAATGACTAATATGATTTCAGTAGCATATGGGCCGAATTGCTTACGGTCCAAATTTGAAATTTCAAAATCCAAAAAGTCGATCTGAACCGTTAGATGTGTTCTCCATATTGAAAAGTACTTGGAGACCAAATTTTATATTTTTTGGAATTTTTTTGCTATTTATTAAGCCACTTTGAAAATCGCTGATCCAACAGTGGCTTAACCCAACAGTGCCACCGTTGGATCAACGATTTTCAAAGTGGCTTAATAAATAGCAAAAAAATTCCAAAAAATGTAAAATTTTGTCTCCAAACACTTTTCAATATGAAAAACACATCTAACTGTTTAGATCGACTTTTTGGATTTTAAAATTTCAAATTTGGACCGTAAGCACTTTGGCCCATATGCTACTGAAATCATATTAGTCACTCTCTCTCTCTCTCTATATATATATATACCTCATGACATATTAGCATACATATAATGCAGAAATAATTATATCAATTCTCAAATTTTACTCAATGGCCGAATTAAAAGAAAAATGTTAATAGTTACAATACATATCAGGTATGTATTTAGTATTATTAGAATATTAAATATTAATTTATCAATAGCTTGGTATACAAATGGTAAAAACTATGCATTGGAAATTAATATAATTTTCCGATATAATTTAATGTGATATTAAACGCATGCATCTTTATTACACATATTAGATTATAAGTACAAAATCAGGATTTCAGCCCTGTACAAAGATAAATTCAATAAGTATTAATTGAAGTATATGTAATAACAATAAAGATGTGAGTTATCTCAAAACATGAAAATAAATTTAGATTTGCTATGTTACAAATTAACAGTAACTCATTATGCATTAATACAAGGTAATTTCTTCTGGAAAGTCCATAAGTTTTAAGTTTTGTGAGAAATTGTTGAAACTTAAATTCAAAAAAATAATTTTTTTTATTTTAATATATTTGCATAAAATTTTCAATTTATAACATTTACGAATTAACTTAGGGTTAAATTGAAAAGTTCATTTATTTCTTGTTGCTTGTCGTATCTTATCATGCACTCTCTCTCCTCCCTCTCCATTTGGTGTCCCTCTTGTGTGCTTCATCCGAGAAACAATGAAAATGTTTTTTTTCCTTATAATGACATTATTTATTTCATTCTCATCGCTTAAATTCTAATTAATTGTTGTATATTGCGGATTTATTGTTATATACTTAATTCATAGTTTCGTCCTAAGAATTATAGTCTCGAATTATCGTTGTGGCAATTCCGCGAGACTCGCACAATAGAGACCAAATGCGTTTAAAATTATGGGGGAATTTCATGTATATCCCTTCAAAAAGTTCAAAATTACATATTTTCCCCTCTAAAGTTTAAAATTACATATTCTCCTCTCTAAACTTTAAAAACTCACAAATTTATGCATTTTATAGTTTTTTATATTATAACTCATTCTAAATTTTAAAATTACCCATTTTACCCTTTATAAAAGAATATAAAGTCCATCGAGCTCAATTTTGAATATGAAAGGTTCCTCTACCGTCAGATCTGTGCGGTTCATATTAAGATTTGTGTGTATCGCTTCAATATTTGTGCTGATCTAAAGTGCATGGATCTTAAAGCAATTCTGATTAGCGCATATTAAATTAAGATCTATGCATGTCGCTTCAATGTGCGTGTGATTTTGCATTAAGATTTTTGTTGATCTTGCGTACACAAATCTAAAAACAGTTCAGACGGTACAAAAACTATTCATATTCAAATTTTAGTCTGATGGGATTTACATGCTTTTAATGAAGGGTAAAATGAGTATTTTATAAATTTGGAATGTGTTTTAATATAAAAGATAATAAAATTGGTAAATTGAAAAGTTTTTAAAGTTTAGTGGGGGAAATACGTAAATTTAGAGTTTTTGAAGGGTACACGTGAAATCCCCCCTAAAATTAATAACATCACAATCGAGATAATATATATTATTTCAATTTGGTTTACATTACGATCCGCTTAAATATTTTGTTCTGAATATTTAAAGATATGATGGCAATAAGTGTTTGACATGCTGGTGACTTTATACTGGCTACTTCAAGATTTTTGATTCAATATGCCTAGATTTATCCATAATCGTACTCTATGGCTTAAGAAACTTGGAATAATTTTTTTTACAAGGTTGTGAGACTTATGATGTAATTGTATGGTTATGTGGAACAGGTAGATGACAGGCTGGTGGTCAAATAGTAACAAATAATTAGAGAGAGATGACATGGGTCACCTGCCAATTGTAAAAGCCAGCTGTCCTTTTGGATATGGCAAGATCACGAGGTGTCATCCCGTTCTTGTTCGTCACACATAAGTGTGCCTTTCCGGTCCCCACAAGAAGAGCAAATATATTCAAGTGTCCTTCTTTTACAGCCAGATGCATAGCCGTGTCTCCATTTTTATCCTGGGCATTCATTGCTTCTGTAATTTCAGTTTTTTTGCATATCCATCGCACAATTCCCTCTTCTTGTTCTTCCACTGCAAGTTGAACAAAGTTTCTGCCATTATTATCAAGTGGTCTAAGTCTGGACATAGGTCGAAGAGCATGGCCACTATTTTCACAAAACCCATCTTGACTGCAATATGCACAGGATATAATCCAGAGGAGTCGGCCATGTATGCACAAGTTATTTCTCTCTGCAGTATCGCGCTTACTGCTTCCAGATTGCCAGATGATGCTGCATAGTGAAGAGCTGTGCAGCCTGATTTGTCAGTGGATTTTGCTAATTCTAGTTTCCAGGCTAGTACCTCCTGAAGAAAACCTGTTGAAGTACAAGTGAACTTTTCACGGGGACAACATACTCTTAAAGTGATCATACAATGATTCTCCTTAACAGTCATGGATTCGAAACTCACAAAGTGGGGAATTCCTCTATATTAATACATAGAGGTTTGAATTCGTCCTCAAAGATACACTTGCTCGATTCGGTTGCATATGGTGAATAAGAAGTAATGGGTATGTTACCTGAAATGGATACCACATGCTCCTGTTCGGATTCAGCATGGTCCTGTACCCCATTGTTCATGGCCTAATCTTGAACAATCCAAGCCGCTGCAACAGCCCCCAAGTGCTCAAAACCCGGCGAAAGGTCCAGTATTTGAGTTTCGAATTGATTTACCTAGTCCAAGATGGTATTGGTTCGTTGATTGGAGAGTTCCTATTGTACCTCGTTTTCAGAAAAGTACTTAGAAGGTTCTTCCTCCATTGGATCAAAGTGTGCCTCCACCCTAGGGATGAGGGTTGCCCCATTAGTACCGCCTCTTTCTTGCTCGTTATCGTTCACATCAACCGGATAGATTAAATCACGAGTCAGATCGCACATCATAGGTTTGGCCAGGTTAACAGGTGGGGAATTGGGAGTAATCAGGGTCGGATCCTTTAAGGTTCCTTTTTGGTTTTCGGGTTGGATTTGGAGAATTAATGGAGATGGGCTGTTATTGAGAAGTGGGGATTGGTTTAGATTAAGAGTTGCTGGTGGGCTTCAAGAACAGACAGTGGTGTTGAGAATCACTGGCCTAGATTTTAGGGGAACTAAACTCTTGTTAGTTGGGCCCGGCCTGAGTTAATGGCTGATGATTGAAAGGTATTGGGCTGTATCGAATTTAGCTGTTCAGATTTGGTTGGTTGTGCGTTTTGACGGGAGAAATATTGCCAGCTGTGAATTTTTGTGTTGGGGTAAGGGGAGACAGATTCCAAATGTTTTGAAAAGTACCTCTTTTGACTTGATTTTTCACTATGATATCGCGAGGTTTAAGATGATACTAAAGATTTGGTCTTGCATTCTTACAAAAATATATTATTACAATATACATAGGGAATTTATCATGGTTTGACTGCCTCAGTGATGTTAACTTGGGAATATTTTTTGTTATAAAATGGGGAAGTTTAAAATGCTGGTCAATGTTATCTCAAAAATAAAAAAATGTTATCAATAACACGTATGTCTCATGATAATTTTATCAAATTCAAATTTCAATTTTGGCGAACCAATGATTTTGGTGGATATTGTTGGAGTAATTAATGTTGAATTCAAAAGTTCAAACTTGTGGTACAAGGTAGGTCAAATTTGATATTTGAACTTCTGATGGCGCTATGCGATTTAGCAAGTACGCGTGGTTGATGACTATATATTTTAGCAAATTAAATGTCACGTTAATCGTATATGGGTGATAAAAAAATATTCAATGATAAAACTTTGAATATATATGAATCAAATGAACACTTTTGATGTTACATCTGTATTCAAGTGATTGGACTCATAAAAGTTCTTACATAAATTTAGGCAATCAGTTGGAAAAAGCTGGATCGACTATATGTATAAATTAACTATAAACTGGTCCCCTTTGAAGTAATTATTACATATTTTTTTTGCCAAAATATCAGAAAGTGTATGTATGTATATGTATATATGTATGTGTGTGTGTGTGTGTGTGTGTGTGTGTGTGTATTAAGAATGAAAAATATTTCATTCACTACTAGAATATGAAGTTATTGCAAGGGCAGAAAAATGGCTTGTTGCAAGAGAGTTTCCTTGCAACAAGCCCGAAAATGGCTTTTGCATGCGCATACCCTTGCAACTGTGCCCTTGCAACTGCCTTCCTCACAAATACTAGTATTTGCAAGGACTACCCTTGCAATTACTCAGATCCGACTTTTTGCATGCGCTTATCCTTGCAACAGCTGCCCTTGCAAATAGTTTGAGAGCTGACCATATTTTTAGCATTTGCAAGGAGAGACAATGTGGGGCCCATCTGGTTATTTGCAAGGAAGCAAATGTGGATCCCACCTCACTATTTACAAGGCTAGAGAACGTGGGCCCTACTTGAGTATATGCAAGGCTAACACGTGGGTCCCATGAGACTATTTGCAAGGCTATGGCATGTGGGTCCCACACTCCCACCTGACTATTTGAATGCATTAATATTAGCATGGGAAGATATTTGTATGCACCAATTCTACAATCCTTCCTGTACCAACCCACTCTTTTACATTTCCCACTTCTCATTCAACCAAATTAACAAATACATTGAATTATAGAGAAAAAGCATGTAATTAGCATAAATCAACATAATATAATTAGCATACATTGTACCAAATTACCAAAAGGCGTTAAAAATTTGGTTGAGAATACTAAAAAGTTATACTATACAATATTCAAAAGTAAAGATCTAAAGCACAATCATCCCTGTCAAGCGCAACACCAATCTGAATTAGGACCAATCTAATATCACTGTTAGTGTCGTGCTTTTGCTTCCCACCCTCTACAAACCTGAAAAATTACAACTTCGCCACTTAAAATGATAACCATAACTTAAATCAACATTCAACTTAGTAAGATGATACTCATAAAGCCCATAAATGAGATCCTTACCTCTGACAAGTATTCCTTTCCATATTGGCTCATCTCATCAAAGTTGTGTTTCTCACCTGGTACCTGACAATCAAAAAGTAAAGGATAGATTTTAGAAGTCATTTTTCTGCTCAATTCAGTCATTATTAGGTTCAAAAAATGAAGGTATATTTTAGAATGCCCATAGACACCTTCTGTTCAGTTTTAGATAAAAGCAAGAAGTCCCAAGTTCAAATTACTACAAGATAGGTTCAGAATCAAACCATCTCATGTGAGGTGAGAGTTGGACATTTAAAAAAGCCCAAGAAACCATGTCATCTATCAGTTCAAGCTTTTACATGAAGTAGTTTAGTAACATCATATCTGATATTCTCCTTGAGCAATGAAAAAGAATGTGAATTGATTGTCGGTAAAGCTCAAAGAAATTTGTCACAGCACCATATCACCCATTTATTTATTGGACAAAATGATTGTACTAGGCAACACAATACAAAGTGGAAACGAACTAATGTTGAGTACAAGAAAATAACACATTGAGCGGCGAATTATATATTATCCAACTTTTGTACAGGGTAAATTACATAGAAGAAACACAGAGACTGGTACAACATCTCTCCTTGTTATCTTATTTGGTTTGATCTATATTAATGTAACTTGTACAAAACGAAGATGTGTGGGTTCAGTTTATAAAAATAAAGATCTTGATATTCAACAATTAAATGTCTCTGATTTCAGAATTTGTGTTGTTTTCCGCCTGTACCAGAACTGTTACATATCTGTTTTTCTACTGCACACAAATTGTTTGTGATATTTTCTAAGTGAACTTAATTACTGGTACATGAACTATATAATTTTTTTGTTAAAGTTACGAGATAGTCTTCACATTGTTTAAAAATATGTATGAACATGCTTACCCAATGAACCAAACCCTGGTCCATGTGAGGGTCAAAATCCATAATAGGCTTCTTCCTAGTGTAATCCATAATAGGCTTCTTCCATAATAGGCTTCTTCCTAGCTCAAAAAGTATAGCCCCATATGTGTATACATCTGACTTATTTGTAAGTTTACCAGTTCTCGCATACTCTAATGCCACATAGCCGGATATATGCATCAAAAGAATGATTGTAAGTAGAAATTCAAGAGTATTCATGTGTAGCAATTGAGAAGCAAAACAAACAAAGAAACAAACAAAGAAACAAACAAATAAAGACATAATGATCAAACAATATTTGAAGTAAAATGCTAACCCAGTAGTTCTTATTTCTCGGGTTGAGTAGAAATGGGACTCATTAGTAGCCCCAAACTTTGCAAATCCAAAATCTGCAACCTGCAGAGTTTGGCTTGTAACTATATAAATCTCAAATAAAATAGTTTATAAATGGCAAAGAATTGAAAATTTCAGGAATTCAGTTTTGAACCTGGTGCAAGTAAACTACTTCATATCAGGGTTGGATCCGGGTACTTGGCTTCCAAATTGGTTGCAAGGGATTGCAAAAATCCCAAATCCTACCTAATAAAATAAAAATAATTATAAAATTTGCAAAACTATAGTAAACATACTACTAGACGCAGTTTATTTTTTTTTAGTTTGAAGCATTTGCTTCAATTTTGCAAGTAGAGAAAGGTTAACAGGCAATATGTACCCTAATTAAATCTAGTGTTTCAAAAGCAATTCATAGGAGCTATCGCTTCATTATTTCCTATCTAGTCAATTAAACCCTAGATCAGCCTAATTGACCCCATATCATCCCAAACAAAATACCGATTTAAGTATTGCTTGCGTATTTAGTCCAAATCGAATTAAGAACAAAAAAACACTCAATAACAAAAAAATTATCACTTGTTGGATTTCTTGTGTGCTAGAAATTGCTCGTCGAAGTGATTCTTTGAGTGCACGGCTGCCGCATTCAATTCAGATCCGCTCTCCTCTTTCGTGGAAAGGGAGCGAGCACTGCGAAGAGAGACCGCGAGAGTGGGTCGGTGTTGGTTGAGCGAAAGTGGGAGGAGAGACCGAGGGAGGGGGGATTTGGGTGAGAGAGGAGGCGGGTTTGAGATCTCGCGAGAGAGAATCAGGAGGGAAGCTAAAAAATAAAGTTAGGGTTTGGCGTAGGCTATTTTGTAGGGAAATGAATCTGTTGTTATTCCAAAAGGATAACATGGCCCTGTTATTTCTATCCCAACCATTCAAAGTTTTTCACACATGAATCTCAGAGAATTTCTTTTTCATGTGCTAATCTCAACAAAGTTTAACGGCTTAGATCGGAATAACAATGTTCTGTTATCCCTTTAGAATAACAGAAGATTTATTTCTATTTTGCAGCGGGAATGGGAAAAAATAAATGGAGGGAACATGAAAAAAATTATAAGGCAGAGGCATTTTTAGGTCTCAAATAAATGGAGGGAACATGAAAAAGTTTGGAGGGAACGTGAAAAACATTAGGAGGGAAATAATTTTTTTTCGTTTCTGTTTGTTTCATTTCTCATCACCTAATGCATGTATGATGTATAGCAATACTTATGAAAAAATTAAAAAAATAAAACACAATATTTTACATCCTATGTTGACAAACAATGCAAGTAATATTGACAAAAAAAACAGAACTTTTGTTTTTCTTTGAATATTTTAATTTAATGATTGTTATTTGAGAAATATTTCCTAGTAATTATTTTACTCACCGTAAGATTTATAATTTTCTATTTCATTTACATATTGAAAGTAATTATATGAAAGACAAAAAAAATGAACACTTACTGTAAATAAATGTTGTAACAATTTTATTAATTCTGTATATTTATTCAAATTGAATTCTATATGTAATAAGTAATTTATCGTTTTAATAATTTGAATCGGATTAAAATTATATACATGGTAACGTGTGAAAGTTTGTTAGTGGTTAGATGAAAGACCAAATACATGGTAAATTAGTAAATAATTGCCTCGATATTAATTCATTAAAAAAAAATCGAAATTGAAATATATAGTGAAATTATGCGATAATAAATGTTAGAACATATTTCTAATCTTAGTATAAATTTTTTACACATGAAGTAGCATATTGTTACATGCATGCTGCGCTAACAACTTATATCCTATGTACATGTCATGTAACATGATCTTTAGTTGTATGAGTTCGTGAAGGCACACACAAATATAAAATCTGTTAGTCGATCAGTACCGTTCAAATTAAAGATTAATGCATTAATTTTATTGTAGCAAAGTTTGGTGAAAATTTATATTGATTTACCAATCCATCACGGGGACAGAATATTGCATCATCAAATGGCTATACACACTTCACGTTGGATCGAAACTTAGACATAACCAAACTCGAGAATTTTTGTGTTGTTTATGTTGATACCTTTCCTTTGATCATTTCAAAATAAATTTGGAATCATTTCATTTTAGATTGACCGTTGATTGACAACGTAAAAATAAACGGTCCGAAATTATTGGCTCAATTTTAAGAGACAAATGCCAATGAAATTATATAAAATTGACATTTATAAGTATTATTTAGCTATATAAGATGTAAAAAAGTAGAAAATATTTATTTGAATTTTTTTCATATAATTTTCTGTACAATTATCACCTAAATTGTAGATCTGTAAATCATAGCTGTCCGATGGGGGGTGAATGGTCTTGATTTCAAAGGAGGTGTCCATTTCAGAGGTTATGAGTGGGATCCTATATTCTCCGAGGTAACTTAATATTTATGTTTAAATCTACTGAGGGGTGAAATGCAATGGATCCTTCAATATTCGTGCAAAATTTGTACCGACGGTCCCGATCTAACATGGAGAAATTACGTTACCTCAGGTGATATGAATTTGTGAGTAGGAGACTAGGAGGTAACCAATATGAAATTATCTAAATGTGATACAGAGGGAGTTCCCTGCGATACAGAGAGCTCACGCCACATGGTAATTCTGTCTATCCCACTCTTTGGGGAATTTCATCAAACAGTTCTAAGCAATTCATTCTCCCGCCTATTGTTTTCATTCCCTTCTAAATTCTACAAGGTATTGAATTTTCTTTCCACATTTTCCCTCCTGGTTGCCGCCAAACCAATTTTTTTACCGTGAAATCGGCGATCAGTGTTATTTCTACTGTTGTTCTATCGAGAGATTGTCAGAGAGGAGCAATCAGACTCGAAGCTGGCGCATCGCTATTACGCGTCTCTCTACACCAACGATTGCGCTCAGAGAGAAGTGATATCTGATTGGTTTAGAGGGGTGTTGCCAAAGATTGTCGGAGAAGGTACCCAATTCTTAGTCTTATGGTTTCAGAAGCCTCGTATCTCTGACATTTGTTCCAGGCCTCACATCTTCACCTCTAATTCTGACACAAAATATTTGCATATGGGGAAGTCGTTCTAGCGTCATTTAATCTACCGATGAAGACTAAATAGTCCAATTAGCTTCTAATAATTAGATAATTGAATTTTGTTGGTATCATTGCTGTTAATTTGATTACACACTTACGCTTCCACGCTTACAAGGTATTTAACCAAATTTCCCACTGAATCATGGTCAATGGGTAGGTGCGAATTGATGAGGACATAAGGTGTCGCCAATTAATGTCCTAATTATGTTATTAAATCATTTATAAAGGATGCACATGTGGTGTTTGATGAAATTCCCGACAGAAATGTGGATTCATATATTATTAGTTACCTCTAGAAGCTAACTGAACCTTATTTAGTGCCAAAATTCAAGCTAACTAATGCTCTTTGGAATGCTTAAAAAATGAAAACCCATTAAACCTTACTCCTATGTTTTCAAATATTTCCATTTTAGATCAATTTATGCACCGAGCCCTTCGAAATCAGTCCTCTATCAAATTGATAACAAGGGGCTGGTTTTGAAAGTTTTTTTTGTCTTTCATACTACTACTCAACCCAAGGTCAAGAACTGTGAAGGTTATTGTCACAGTCGGACCTCCTCACACCTCAAGTACAGAGGACCTCAAGTCATGAAAGGCTTTTACAAGGTAAATATTGTTAAGAATTATATTGCTTTGATACCACTACCGTAATGAATTGAAAGACAAAGTGTAAATAGATGGTTAATATTTCCCTAATTTTTTCTTGCATATGTGTTACTTTCATGCACTTCCTTCTCCCTCTTGCAAGAAGGCGAAGAAGGAGAATAAGAGCCCGGTGGTTTGCCTTTTTCAGTGGATGTGTGTAGTATTTCCCCACCTGGTCTAAGACTGGGGTCTCAAGAACCTATGATTAATTTGCTCTTATTTTTCTGTTCTATTATATTCAATCTGGTGCCTAATTTGCTACATTGTGGTGTTTCTAATTTATATTTTTTCCTATTTTTGTAGGTTACCTTTGGCTCTTTTCATCTCTGACTGTACTATCAGATTGTGTCCAAATTGAACACGATCCTTAAATTTTTGTGCAAATGAAAATGAGAAATTTCCAAATTAGTTTGGAGAAATTTCCAATTAGTTGCGCAATGAAATCATTAAAGTTATGTGATTGAATGATATTGAGATCAATGGACTCAAGTCACGCCTCAGGATTGATTTTTAATCCATTTTTAATAGGCTAGTTTCCTTATCTAAAAAGGAGCTCAAATTTTGAATCTGGATTTCGTTTGAATACCATAATTGAACTAGGACAGGATCATGTTTTGATTATGGCTCATTTTATCTTACCAAATAGGAAGGGGGATACCTGATTTGGTACTGTAATGTTTTGATTATTCCATTGCTTTTAGGTTGTTATAGAGTCGAATTAGTATTTAAATAGAAACATTATTCTAAATTACTACAATAAAATTCAACCTGTGCTGGTACAGTAAAAATACATTAATTTTATTGCATTATTTCAAATTTTTAATTTATTAGAAAAAAAATGTTTTGATTATTCGAATGCATTGATCATTTTGATTTGGTTATAGTTATATTTGCTAAATTTATAAAGCTATCGTATCAGCACCAGATACCAATTTTCTAAGTATTTATTTTGTCTATAATCAAAATTAGGGGCTGCTATTATTTATGTTGTTATGATTTATAAAAAAAAATTGTTCATTTAAAGGAGAAATCAAATAAATAGAAAATGCATCTGTCTCCAGAAACAAAACAGTTGCAAGGGTACCTCCGTGCAATTACTCAGATTCAATAGTACATACTATTTGCATGCGCAGGGTAGTGGAGTATTTACAAGGACCTTCAATAAAATATAATATAAATGGATGATTAAGTATTTGCAAGGGCACGGGATTAGGTATTTACATGGAGCCTTAATAAAATACAATATCTAATATGTGCCTAAGTATTTGCAAGGGCAAGATGTTGAGTTGTTGCATGGATCTCAAATTAATTATAATATCTGAATTTCATATTATATTTGCAAGAGGAGGAAGATATCATTTGCATGGTTGCATATCTCACAGTTCCATGCGAAACAATTGCAAGGGCATACCCTTGCAACAAGTTAGAAATGTCATTTCTTTTGCAAGGATCGTCTTCCCCTTGCAAAAAACTAGTTCTGCCCGTGCAATAAACTCAGATTCTAGTATTGATTGTGAAGATAAGAAAATTTTGAATTAATTTCAATTAATCAAATAGTAGTGGCTCGCTCTTTAAAAATCCAAGTACTCAAATTATATTTTATAACATGTCACCGGATATCTCTCCATACCATAGTTGCTCTATTGGTGGTGGAGAAAGTTGCTCCAGATTAAATTTTGCTTAGATAAATTAAATATATCATGTTTGATTGAAGCTTGGTTGAGTAAATTGATGAAAAGAGAAGATTAAAAAATTAATAGGACTCTAACCGCTAGCTATGACAACTATTTGGTTAGAGTACTACTCTTAGTTTTCTTAAAAGAAAAAAATTAGACTCTAACTACAGGATCAATAAGTGGAGTAAGCTACATCTAAAGGTCATGTTTAGTTGTGAAGTGGAGTAAGCTAAATCTAAAGGTCATGTTTAGTTGTGAAGTGGAGTAAACCCTTTGTTCAATTTATAAGTAACCAAACAAGAAGTAATTCGAAGGGTTAAGATGGAGTAATATATGAGTTAATTCAGAATAAGTTACTTGACTTGTGGGTCCTGCAGTTATCAACTTATACTTTTTGGTTTTCGGGTTAGATTTGGGGAATTAATGGAGGAGTTGGGCTGTTATTGAGAAGTGGGGATAGGTTTAGATTAAGAGTTGCTGGCGGGCCTCCAGAACAGTAGTGGTATTGAGAGTCACTGGGCCAGATTTTAGGGGAATTAAAACACTGTTTGTTAGTTGGGCCGGGCCTGAGTTAATGGCCGATGATTGAAAGGTATTGGGCTGTATCGAATTTAGCTGTTCTGATTTGGTTGGTTGTGCGTGTTCAGTGGAGAAATGCCAGACTTGGGAATATTTTTTGTTATAAAATGGGGAAGTTTAAAATGCTGGTCAATGTTATCTCAAAAATTAAAAAATGTTCTCAATAACACGTATGTCTCATGATAATTTTATCAAATTCAAATTTCAATTTTGGCGAACCAATGATTTTGGTGGATATTGTATGAGTAATTAATGTTGAATTCAAAAGTTCAAACTTGTGGTACAAGGTAAATCAAATTTGATATTTGAACTTCTGATGGGGCTATGGGCTTTAGCAAGTACGCGTGGTTGATGACTATATATTTTATCAAATTAAATGTCACGCTAATCGTATATGGGTGATAAAAAAATATTCAATGATAAAACTTTGAATATATATGAATCAAATGAACACTTTTGATGTTACATCTGTATTCAAGTGATTGGACTCATAAAAGTTCTTACATAAATTTAGGCAATCAGTTGGAAAAAGCTGGATCGACTATATGTATAAATTAACTATAAACTGGTCCCCTTTGAAGTAATTATTACATATTTTTTTTGCCAAAATATCAGAAAGTGTATGTATGTATGTATGTATGTATAAATATATATATTAAGAATGAAAAATATTTCATTGTGAAGATAAGAAAATTTTGAATTAATTTCAATTAATCAAATACTAGTGGCTGGCTCTTTAAAAATCCAAGTACTCAAATTAAATTTTATAACATGTCACCGGATATCTCTCCATACCATAGTTGCTCTATTGGCGGTGGAGAAAGTTACTCTAGATTAAATTTTGCTTAGATAAATTAAATAATTATGTTTGATTGAAGCTTGGTTGAGTAAATTGATGAAAAGAGAAAATTATAAAATTAATATGACTCTAACTATTTGGTTAGAGTACTACTATCAGTTTTCTTTAAAAAAAAAAAAATTGGACTCTAACTGCGGGATCAACAAGTGGAGTAAGCTACACCTAGAGGTCATGTTTGGTTGTGAAATGGAGTAAACCCTTTATTCAATTTTAAGTAGCCAAACAAGAAATAAATTTGAAGGGTTAAGATGGAGTAATATTAGCGTTAATTCAGAATAAGTCACTTGGCCTGTGGGTCCTGCAGTTATCAACTTGTACTTTTCTCTTTCTTCATCAACTTACTCCAACCTCCAACCAAATAAGATTAATTCAATCTATCTTAACTTTTAATAAGTAATTTATTCCGGAATAACTTTATTTCACAACCAAAAGAGATGAAGCAACTTATTCTTGATTAACTCAAATGTTACTCCATCTTGGTCCTTCAACTTTTGACTACTTAAAAGTTAGTAAATAATTTACTTCACCACTTACTTCACAGTCAAACGTGACCTATAGCTAGGGCTGCACAAAAAATTCGTAGTTTGTGATTCGATTCTAGTTTGATTCGAAAAAGTTGTAAAATGTTCAATTAAAAAAAGTTCAAAATTAATTCAAACGATACTCAAACTGGACCTGGTTCGTTCGAAATAGATTAACAAACTATTCTAGTTCGAATCTCAAAGTAACGTGAACCGTTGATTTTCGCTGATGACTTATGTTCACTGATTACTTAAAAATTAAAACATAAGGCCACCCAGTCATAAGTCATAACTCGTAAGTCGTAACCCTCTCTCTTAGTTATGAAACCCTAGACGACTTTAACCTCTCACTCTCGGTGACTACGATCATTCTTGCTTGTCGTAAAAAAGTTCGTAAAAAGTTCAAAATTGAGTTCGTCAAAAATTCGATTCGAAATTAATTCAAACTAAACTTAGTTTGAAATTAATTCAAACCAAACTTAAACTGAATTAAGTTCGATTCAGTTCGATTCGTTTGCAGCCCTACCTATAGCTATGATTTTTTTTTTTGCTTTGATAATACTATCGAGGAAAACTGTAATAATTTGAATGATTTGTAATTTCATAAAATTTTATCTTTCATCACATGTTTTAAAGATTGATTGACACACAACTAATTTATAAGCTGATACAGTGGTTAATATTTTTTAATCTTTATACTTCTGGTCATATTTGACAAAGTATTATTAAAATTATGAAGCCATTTATTGATCGATGAGTGGAATCTAACTCTACCGAACTTTGACTTGATTTGTCGCATGATACAGAAGGAATCATGGTTTGTATTGCCTAAGATATGCTACCTTGGACATATATATTTATATATTATGATATGAGAAAGTTCAAAATGCTGGTCAATGTAATTATCTCAAAATAAAATTTTGTCAATGACACCTCATTTAGATAATTGCCAGATGTCATGCAATTAAGTAATATAGTTAGAATACAATATAATATCCAACTGCCTGCAATTTTATTTGACAACACAATTCCAACATAATATTTCTATTCTCCGTATATACTGAATAAACCGGTCGAATTCAAAATGTTTAATCTTCCATCAATCCAGTAAATTCAAACCATTCAAATAAAAAAATCTTTCTTTTTTGAATAAACAATTTTGTTATTAGATTTTTCAAATTTAAACGTAGCCATTTGAAGGGTGATAAACTAAGATATACACCAATTTTTATATAGAGAATCACAATATTATTAAAATACGAAGTTTGACAAAGTAAAGATCATTGCATAAGTTTCATGCATAACAATGCGGTGCATGTGAAAATTTATAAAATATATATCTTTGGGAATTTAATTGCTGCGTTTTTATTTCCTCCTGTTTGTAATTGTAGGAGATAGCAGCCTGCTTATTTATTAATTTATTCTTTCTTTTTCTTTTTCATTTCTTCTTTGTGGGATTCTAGCCTGCTTTTTTTCCTAATTTTTTAGACAAGCTATTTCTTTATTCATTAAGGCCTGAGAGTGAAAGGTTTTAAATTTAATGACAAAAAAGCTGGTTGGCTAATCTTTTTTAAAAAACAAAAATTGGTAATCTCTCTTTTCCATGTAAACTAATATTTTTGGGTATAATCTTTCAAAAAAAAAAATTGTGACAGGTGTGCTTAGAGAAAATAACTAAATATTATGCGGCAGGACCTCAATTTTAATGAACACGAGGATACTATCATATATAGAAATAAATTAAGGCTAAAAAATGTACAAAATTTGATAAAAGGTAACTAATTGGTAAACACACTTCTCAGGACATCAAATTATTAGGAGCAATTAATTAGATAGTTTTATTAATACATGAAAAGTATGTATTTTTCTTAAATAAAAACTGAATCATGAAAAAATTAATGAATGAAACTTGAGCATGATTTTTATTTTTGTACTACCAAGTATGAATTATATAAATGTGTTTACATAATGAAAAAATTAATGAATGAAACTTGAGCATAATTTTTATTTTTTTACTTTACATCACAATCCTACTTAAACATACACAAATATATGCTACTGTCTTGTCCTTTCTATACACAACATAAATCTATGGCATGTTGCAGTAGTTCCCCTACAAAATTGAAACTATAGCATCATTTCCTCAGTAATCTTAGATGCGAGTGAAAATTGCCTTTCCTCACATGCCACAACACCACTATGAATTTTCTTGCCCATACCCACTTTCCTCTTGCACCTCCTGTACCGGAGCATGATGATAGAGCCACATTTGCACAACATAATCACTCGTCACCAAAACAGATTATCCAATTTTAGTTTGCACCCGATCCCAAACTTGTGTTTAATATGTACAATAAAACATCAAATACAAAGTAGGTTCTACTAAACAGTTATAAGATAGTTATATATAACATAGTATACATTTTCTCATCTTCAAGAAACTATGATCACTTATTAATATTTGCCATTTTTTCCATCTTCAGAAGCCTATTGCGTCGCTCATCAGAGAGTATCTTGGCAAACCGACACAATTCCTCTTCATTTGTTCCACCATTCACAACTGGTTCAATATTTCCGTTCTCCAAGTTCACTCTAGACACCGGCTTTTTTAGAAGCTCATTTCCAATTTCGACAAGTGTTTGCAAGTTCTGATTGGATGAATTGTCGATTGATGCAGCGATGCCCTCCAAGCAATCATCCTACAATGAGCCAAGATTTGAATAAATTAATATTGGAGCTTCAAAGGAACTAATATATTTAAATATAGCATCAATTATCAATGCTAATTTTCTACCTGTATGCGTAAGTAGTTCTTCTCGCAACGCAATGCTTGGAAAAGAACCGATGCGTGGATATCAACCAGGTCAGCACTCGCTTGGCTAAAACAATCGATCAGGGGGTTTGAACCATTATGGGTTAACCAGCTGAACAGGCCCCACTTTGCCGCTGCCTCTGCTTTGTACTTCTGTTCCAGTTTTGCTGATCCTGTTCCAAGCGAGAGGACCAGGAAATTTCCATAATCCACTGGCTTGACAGGGAAATAATCAGTTCTTTGCACCACAATCTCCTTTGTCACGTGATTTACACCAAGAAGTGTCTGAAATGCCACAAGGAAAGAAAAATAAAATCCCGAGAAGCAAATATTAATCTTATTAAATTAAGAATTAAGAGAGCCGGGCACTTATCTGATCAAAATATATTTGGTTGCAGTATATGGGATTTATTTAATTATTCGGTGATGGTGTTTTCTGGAACAAATTGATTAACTATTGGGGCCAAAACAGTTTATAAAATTGGTCAAACTGTAAGTATGCGCGGTATGTTTATTCTGTTATTTGATTTCATTTATTTGTGAAAGAAATAAATACCGGATTATTTGCGGCAACACCTCCATCAATAAGATTGAAGCTCCGTGTTTTGCCGAAACGATCCTTAGTTGTGAAATGATGTGCTGGAAGATATGTTGGAGCAGCAGAAGTGCTGATGCATACATCCGATAGCAGAGCGTCCTTTGATGGATCCGTGTTCGCGTACATGTTATCAAACTCAGATATCAAATTGTAATTGACATTCTAATTAACTTTACAAAATTTGTGGAAAGCAGCTCGGCTGTTTCATTTTTAAATGCACAAATCTACAAAAATGCAGAAAAAAATTTATAAGCGATATGTTTCTCTGTACCTCGTTTGTAGAAAAGATGGTCGGCTGAAGAAAATTAATATCGAATGTAGGAACCACCACTTCTGTTACTGTTTCTTTAAGCCTTGTTTCACCGAGAAGTTCTCGGATTTTGTTATGAAGGTATTCTCCTGTGTATCTAGGACCAAATATACTGCTTAAAATGCCTCCAAACCCATTCCTACAGTAAGAGTTGCTCATCATTATGTATATTGCATAAATTTACATACGTTCCATGAGTCTTGCATTTACGAAGTAGATTTTTGCCAAAAGAGTAAAGAGAAGTCAGTATGGCTTACCTATTAGAAGGGAAAATCTTTGGAATGTTTTCATTGTAGAAGGTTATAATCATGGTTGTGAAAATCGGAATCGGAATCCGAATTGGGTTCTTGACCGTGGAATCGGAATCGGATGACTCGGCCGAAATCGGACGAGTTGACTCGGAAACTCGGTTTTTTTTGATAGAAAGCCTGTTTTGTAGCCAGAAGGCCCAAAACGTAGGAAATAATTAATAAAAAAATAATTTGTAATAAAACTATGTTAAGACAAAATATTGCACTCAAATAATTCACTAATTATATAATGTAATACAAGTAGTCTATGCTTGACTCAGAATAGGAGGAATCGATCAGAATCGGCTGAGTCAACTCGAAAACTAAGATATTTTCAAAAAAACTTGTTTTGTATTCAAAAAAATAAGAAAAATTGTAAAAAAATAATTAGTCAACTAACAATTAAAAATTGTAAAAAATCATAATAGCATGGAAGTTTAAATTTAATTTAATTACACTAACAATTAAATTTTCAACTAATTAAAATTTTTAGTTAATTAAAAAGGTAATGTTTAAATTTTATAATATTGTTTATTAAGTAAATTTAAGACTTACCTATTAATAAAGTTAATTTTTACAAATAAAAATTTTCCTTCATACTTAAAAATGTTATTAAAAATTAGTAACCTTGTAGAAATGTATTAAAATTTTGGGTAACAAAAATATAATAAATTATAAACAAAGTATAAATTAAACGAAGAAAAGAATTTGTATAAATTTCGAAACGTAAGTTCGTTGATTTGATTTGATTAGATGTAAATAATTCATTACATAATATCAATTAAACCCCTTAAAGTAACTGGAGAGATCTCAAACCAATCAAGTAAGTTTTAGCACGAATCTCAAAGCCTTCAATTTCACTTGTTTGTTAATCTCTCTTTAACTTCCTTCTCTCTCTGACAGGCTAGCCCCCACCCCCTCGCTCTTTCCTTCTTCTAATCGGACCCCAACCCTTTTTCCCTGTCGCTCTCTCTCTCTGCCTCACGGACCCCACTACTACTCCCTCATTTCTTTCTCTCGCTCTCGCTTACAGTGGCCCCATCTCCCTCGCGTTGCTTCCTGGAGAAGAAATGGAGGCGACCTTCGCTTCTCTCCTCTTTCATTGCTCCTGGAGACCAGATCGGAGTCTGCTCCTGTCGTATCTCCTCTGTGCGCGATGACGACGCCGCGGAGCCAAGCTCGGATTCATCCGGGTTATATATCTCTCTTTCTTTCTCTGATTTTTCTCTTTCTTTCTCTGATTTGGATTGCTTTTGTCTTTTTTCTTGAGAAAAATTGAAAATCGGTGTAAATCGGCTCGAAAATCGGAAAATCGATGTAAATCGGCTAAAAAATCGGAAAATCGGCCGATTCCGTCACTGTTCATCCGATTTCTCTCAGAAAATCGCACAACCGAGGAAATCGGGTAAAAATCGACTCGGTCCAGTCCGATTCCGATTCAAATCGGCCGATTTTCGGAACCATGGTTATAATATCTTCAGCTGAGAAGAGAGGTCTCTTCTCTTCGTTAGGCGCAGCAAGCATGGTTGTCACTAAGCCTCCGGTACTAGTTCCTGAAATCACATCAAAGTAATCTGCAATTCTTGCATCTTCTCCATCAAGTTCCTAGAAGTACATGTACAAGCAGTAATTATGACCAAGTTTTATATAGAATTAGTAATGAAAGAAAATTGATGAAAACCTATCTCAACATGGGGAAACTTCATTTTCGGCTGTGAAAGTAAATCAATATTTATTTGTCAAACTTTTATTACTACAATTGTCTTATTAAATTAGGTAGGCTCCAAGTGTTAATTATTATATATTGGTGATAGTGTTTCAATACCATACATCTATATATTTATATACACCTTACATTGTTTTCC